>NDGN011442211.1:0-15952 GCA_002564285.1 Tympanoctomys barrerae
AGACATGCATTGAGTCTATCACCAGAAAAACTTATGTACGTTTTCTCTTTTTGTTCAGCGATATTAGGCAAAACCAAATGATGTCATTATACTCATCAGTTCACCAAAATGTTGAACATATCATGTATAAAATATGAGCTTATTCCCAATAATTGGAAAAAGAAATGTTGCATATTTCTGAAACCCATTGACGACAAAGAGGATTAAAATCCCTAACAACCTAACTCCAGTTAAATGCCTTATGACAGATATTTCAGTGAAAGACACCTGTCCTTGGCTAGGCCATTTTTTCTTTCTTCTTTTTATTTCATGTATTTGGTACAGGGTCTTACTGCTCATCTTGGACTCATAGTGAGCTTCCTTATTTTAATCCTCCCCAGCGTTGGGATTACAGGTGTGAGCCACCACACCTAGATTTGGTCCCTGGCTCAGAGTGACTGAGGGTGGTGCTGGCGTGGCCTGTGGTTCCAGGGATCAAACCCTGGTCCCTGTGCTTGCCTAAACAAGTGCTGGGTTTGCTGAGCTATCTTGCTGGCCTTCAGCTATCTGTTAAAACACCAGCAATCCTTCAATGAAAGAGTTGTCATTTCTCACAGAATGCAAACCCATCTTCTTTAAAAGCTATGTGTAGATCTACTTATTGTTTCCTTATCACGTAAAGCTAGAGGAGAATGGTAATCATAAATGCTTAACTTAAACTCAGTGTCTGTTCCCAGGAGATCTGTAGTGTTTGATGACCTGGGAGAAAGAAACTATCTGGAAAATCATGTTTGCTTCTATCTCCCTTTCACACCCTGGCTGCATGAGTTCTCTCTGAAGCTCTCTTATGACATTATTTTCTTAATAAAAATAAACTCTTTCCACTTCTATATTTTTCATCTATTGGTAAATTCTATTACCTGTTCTCCCCATGGGTGCTGCTTACATACTTTTATAAGTCACAACTCTCACTATGGCATATAACACCTTTGTGTGTTACAAAGCAATCATTAACTATGTCTTTTTGTTTTCTTTTTATTTGGTACCGAGGACCTTGTGCTTGCCAGGCTGTCACTAATGCCACTCAGCTATCTCCTGGCATAATCCTTAATAACGGTAAATGTAATTATGTCAGAGATTTGCTTCTAGAAACCACAAACTCAATTTGGAAAAATCAGGCTGAATATGTTTAGGTTCTTCTATTAGGGGATAGAGTAGAGAAAGAGGAAGAAGAAAAGAAAGTGGAAGAGAAGGAGGAGAAGGGGAAGTTGGAGCAGAGTGGGGAGGAGAAGAGGAGATAATCAGGTTCATTATAGGATTAGGTGCGTAGAGTTATAGAGGTGTAGTCCTATGGCATGACATGACATTTACTGTAAACTGAATGCCTAGTAAGGCCAGTGATGTGAAGTGTACACTCTCCTATGCCAGTCAAACTGACACAGAAAATTAAACAGGAAAAATTTAGTCTCCATTTTCTACCTACATTTACCTCATTAAATTGTTTAATGTCAAAGTCAATATTAAAATTGTTGTTTTTCTTTTTGTTGTTCTTTTCAGATATATTTGTCAGTCAGTATTAATTTCTGGTAATCTGGAAGCCCTATGTCTTTTTGCAGCATAAAAATACATGCAATAAATATTTTCTGTGGAAATTTACAAATACTGTGATTTTATTTTAAAATGTATTTTTAAAACTGAAGTTTTATGGTAGGGAACCATATAAGGTTTAAGTTGACAACAGCAGTGGCAGCCACTGTTCAAATAACAAGATTTAAATAATAGAATAAATTGACAAATAAGGATTATAACCATATATATCATAAGAGAACAATAACACTTTGGACTAACAGTTGTTAATCACTCAGAAAAGAAAAAATCACTGTAAGATTTTTAATTGCAAGTTATTATTATTTATTAGTTTTATCAAGTAAGGATTATTGCCCCATTTTACTTAGAAAGAGGCCCACATTCCCACAAATCTTTTTACACTATTATACAAGTATCAGAAATTAGATTTAATTTAATGTTTGTTTGAGGTTAAATTCTGATTAATTTTCAGTTTATATCAGAATATACTATAATGGAATTCAAATTGTCTCAGAACTTTTAAGAAATATTAACTTAAAACCGGAAAGTTAATAACACATAGTAAAACAGAAAAAAAAAACAGAATTTAAGGATTAAACAACAAAGATGGAAGACAGGAGAAAAGATAGGAAAAATGGTAGAGGAAAAAACATGCAAGTATATATAAAAGATGGCTGAGGAGATTGTACTAAGAATTTCCATCAGTTTTTTGAAAATACTGTTAATGTATAGAATTTTCACCGTGACTTACTGTATGCTGGTATCTGCAGTCTAAGCAACTACATTGAGGACTGCAACGTGTAATACAAAATCCATGCTTGAATGCCTGTCATCATGGTCTTCTAAATGTGTGCCGTTTCTAATGTCATATCAAAACTTCAAAATTAATTTTTAAAAAAGATGAAAAGAAAGACAAGAGGGACAAGAACAAAAATTTAAGGCTTCTGGAAAACAAAAGGTAAAACACAATCTTAGGCCCAATCGTAATGACTATATCTGCTAATCTGAGCAACAAATTTGATGATAAAAGTATATCATATATTAGCCATTATTAATCAGCTATTATTGTTCTGATAATCTGTAACATATATACTGTTGTATGCTACCTTGTTTCTGTTATGATTTCTGATTTTTGTTTCTGCTTTTGTGTTTCACTTTTCAAAATGAAAGAATAAAATTAAATTGAATGAAAAAACAAAATACAGAAGCAATGTAATGTAATTTTCCAGTTATAATGCATTTAAATCTTTATGCCATTCTACTGGAATTGGAATAAAACAGTAAACCTTGCCAAAAAAATAAATATTCAACCAATGTGGCTATATTTTGAAATATGATGTAGTGATTGAATTAACTTTCACATCAAAGAAAAGATTATGATAGTTCTATTGAAAACTTCAGAGACAGGATCAATAAAGAAGAACATGTGCAATATTTCATTACAGGAATGCAGGTACTTTGGAAAGTAAAAAAATAATAATATGCAATTTTTATCTATTCTAAAACTTACTATAATTATATACACTGATTGTAGCAAAATTAATGTGTAATTTTGACAAAACCATAAAAAAGAAAATGCATCAAAGTTAAGAATAGTGAAAAATCACCCACCATTATAATGAACTTGAAAATAAAAGGTAGAGTGCAGAAATCAATCAGCTCCTTTCCTTTAGCTCAACTTAAGCCATCAGTGAGGTGTGGCTAACAAAGATAACATAATTTTAAATTGCACACTAGAAGTTAATTGTCTATATAATGGAAAATAATATCACCATTTGAATGTGTTGGTCAGGACACACATGGGATAGTGCAATCAATTTGTGTTCTCTGAGACTTTGCTTGAACCCATATTATCACAATTAACAATTTAGTTTATGGCTAGTGTCTTATCCAGTGTTTCTATCACTATGGACTTTGAATTACACGCATGCAAGGACCATGACTTACCTAATTGCATGCCAATGGCACCTAGCAGAAAATATGGCTTAGTATGTGCTTAGTAAAGCATTGCATTTATTAAGGCCCACATCCGATTGCCTTGGATGCCTGCCACAGCATCATAACTGGTTTCTCTGCCTCTTTATTCCTCTCTCTGAATTTCATTTCCCAGATAATAGTTCATGCAATAGAAATAACCTCTTCAAGGTCATGGAACTAGCAAGTGACAGATACTCTATTTAAGTTAAGTAGATCGGCTTCAGAGTCCCTTTTTCAAAATATGATTTTAAGTGAAATAAATGAGGCACATCAGCTAAAATGTTGCACAATTTCTCTTATGTGAGAACACCAAAATATTACTAAAGACTATAATAAAAGATAGGTAACAGGAAGGAGAGATGACTCTTTTTCAAATGGAAAGGAGATCAAGAGATGAAAGAAGCAGTGAAGGAAGAGGAGAAGAGGAGTGATACAAGATTTGAGATGATTGTGCACTTTACATGTCCTAATAAAAACTGAAGAAACGATATTAAAATTAAAATCTCATTTTATATATAGCAGAATACACACCAAAAGAGAGGTATTCTAATATAATTAATTTTCTTTCTTCATGTTAATCTCTACCCAGTTTTGGATGATGAGTATGATATATTCACAAGCTTTGATCAATAGAACTAGAATGGCAGTTAAGGAGTAAAGCTGGGCATGAAGGAGCAAATCTAAACTAGCAGTAAATCCAAGCAGTAGACAGAAGCTTGAGCTGGCTGAAGAGAATCTCATATATAGAGAAGTTGAAGGAATGTGAAAGATTTTAGCTTTTAAAAATATCTACCTTAGTATCATCTCTCTGTCTGTCTTTTTTGTCTGTCTAGCTAGCAAGTTAGCTCTAGATATATAGATATTTATTAATATTTATATCTTTAAAGTATCAAGGAGTCATTASCTTAAATATACTCTGTACTTCTTGAGAATTTCTCTGGCATTAAGTGTTCAAAATCTGTTTAGTGCTTTAATTAAGAAATGATGGATTTGTGAAGTAACACAAAAACCAAGTACAGTCTAACAAAGGAAGGATCTTCAAAATTATCTAGGCACTCAAACAAAGAAAAATATTAAGATCTACAGGAATTGAGTGGAGCAACTGGTCATTATTCATGAGAGAATATGATTCTATTTAACTTTTCACTCTCTATGTTTTAGTCAGAATTTTCTGACTAAAAATAAGATTTAAATGAGATACCTCAGTAGAATAAGTGCTTACCTGGCAAGCACAAGGTCCTGAGTTCAATCCTTGGTACTGAAAAAAAAAAAAAAAAGAATTTTCTGCTGCTTAGCAAGATAAACTAAATACTGTTAGACAAAAATTACAATAATTTAAGTATTTTTATTAAAATTCCACTACTGCAAAAGCTATACATTATGCACTTTTATTGTAATTAAATGTCACCAGTGAACATTTAAGTTATAGTACTTTATTTGTAGTTATCAAATAATTTCATATCTTCACAGATTTTAAACATTTGAATTAATATAATCAATTCTGTGTTCCTAACATATAATAATTATTTATTTAAAAAGGTGATGAGAAAATGGGAGACACATTTTAGCTATGGTATGGAGATGGGGAAGACTGGAGGAATGGAAAGGTAAAACAAACAGAATGGATCATGAAATATTTGCATGTATCATAATGAATATTATGTATCACCCACGTATCAAGCACATACTTCTAAAATTGAGAAGTGGAGAGAAGAGAGAAAAGAAAACTTTCATGCTATGACAAAGAAAGCATACACAGAAGGCTAAAGCAGGGAGTGGCGAGATAGCTCAGTGGACTAAAATGTCTGCTTCGGCAAGCGTAAGCAAGCTCGGTGACTGCAGCTCGATCCACGGCACCACATACCACGTCAGCCACGCCCCCATGGTGGGCTGAGCTGGCCCCAGAGTCCGGGTGCACCCCTGTAATTCCAGTGCCTGGGAGGCCAAAAACAGGAGGATCAAGATTCTGTGCTGCATAGTGAGATCCTGTAACAACCAAATACATTTTTAAAGGCTAAAGCATATAAAGTATATGTTACATATATCATATAACACAGTATAGAGAAAAGTATAACTGTCATCACCACCATTAAGAATACCTGCTCTTACTATCATTTTTTATAGTTTAAGTTGTTCTGAAAAGCAGAGACTACTCAAGAACTTTGTATTCTTGTTTCTACTTTTGCTGTGTCAAGTAAATTGTAGTGCCCAGAGCTTAAATCTTTATATCTGTGGAAATTAATTTCCAACAGATATTTTGAATGATTAATAATGCTAAAGATGAAACACTTAGCACAACACATAAAACTTTGGGCATACTATTACATTCATTTTATTGTAGCACAGATAATTTTTTTCAGGATTATGGAAACTAATTAAAACCTTGAGGTAATCCTGTGAGTATCTATGGAGGAAAATAACTAAATCTTAGAAAGAAAAATGAGCTTGGATATCTTTTAAATTTTCCCAGAGCACACTCTTGTGTCTTACAGTTTATGATTGCCTTAGTTACTTCGATCTCATTTATGGGATAAAATACACACCTACAAAAGTTAAAGGAGGAAGGATTTATTAAGATCACAGTATATAGATATTTCAGTTCATTATCAGCTAGATCTAGGGCAGTGTAGTGTGGCAGAGGGACAGCAGTTAATGGTGCCTGAAGACAGCAAAAGGAAAAGAAGGACAAACAAGTCTCTTTTTGCCTCTTTTATCTAATCCAGCCTATTGGGATTAAGGCAGTGCCATTCCAATCAGTGGAATGAGTCAGCAACCACCCATCTTTAATCCCACCACCTTTAACTCCAGCATTGTACCACAAATAAATCACAGACTCTAGATTAAACTGCCTGTTTCTACTTTCTTTTTGGCAAGTAAATTGTATGCTCAGGTCTAAATCTTTATCTCTGTGGAAATCAATTTCCAAACAGATATTTTGAATGATTAATAATGCTAAAGATGAAACACATAGTACAACGCATAAAACTTTGGAGCCCCAGTGTGTGAGCCTTCAGCGGGGTTAGGGGTATCCAGTTACAAACCATAACAACAGTCCTCCTGAAAATGAGCTAATTTGGAAGTGGGGGGAAGCTAGCAGCACAGCAATTAAAGTAGATTGCTTTCATGGCTTCACCCCCAATAAAAAAACACTCTTGAGGAACTGTCCTGATTTTATATACACACAAAAGAGCAGCACTCATGTGCTTCCTCTTACCTTGATTTGAGGTAGTTTAGTGAGCAAAGATCCATCTTCAAAATACATGTTTAAAACAGAGTCTCAGTCGTCTAATATTACAAATAGGAAGCAATGCTAGCTAGATATTAAAACCCTGATCAACAATTTTAAAAGAAAACGAGAGACTAAGTCTGTGGCTGCTTTGAATCACTCCAGCATTCCTCAGGGGTCCAGAAGGCCACAGAGAGGTTCATGTGCTCAGAAAGGATCTGAAAACATTATAATAGCTCCCTCCTGAATACACTGAGTACTAAGTTTGGACATATTATGGTGGGTGATCGTTCTCTAGATTAAAGTTTTTGGAATTTTCAGGGTTAGATCCATATCCCAAATGAACACAAGTTGTGCTGCTTAGCATCGAGTGATTTATGGGTTCCAGTGATTTATGGTTTCATATATATATATATATATATATATATATATATATATAAAGATTTTAAAATTAAATTCTCATTTTTATACAGAAAACAAAACACATAACAAAAGAGGGGTATTCAATGGTAATTAATTTTTCTTTCTTCAAGATAATCTCTACCCATTTCATATGATGAGTATGTTATATTCACAGGCTTTGATTATTAAAAGCAAAATGGTAAGCAGTAAAAGAAATCGAGGCCTAATGGAATAAAGCTAAACTGGAGTAAAGCCAAGCAGTAGCTAGAGCCTACTTGAGTGAGCTATAAATGTCCAAAAAAAAAATTTCTGGATTTCTCATTTGCTTTCTCTGACTTGTACAACTATTCTTATGTGAATTCCACACAATGCTTATCAATGTAAATTTGGAGTAAATGATGAAGTAGAGAAGAATGAAAATTTCATGTCGCTTGACTCCAATATTATTCCGGATATTGTCAGTCTTACACTCTGTATTACTATTTACATTTCACAGTCATATTACCAATTTATAGACAAGAATAAAAGTGTACATTGGGTTCTGACACACAGTTATAAGAAATTAAAAAGAAAAAAAAAGATCTGACAGTTTTCTTTCATTATCTCCATTCTCATTTTGTTTATGCTAGTGTGTGTGTGTGTGTGTGTGTGTGTGTGTGTGTGTGTGATTTTGTTTTTTCACTTGCACTGCTTCATCCCTTCCCTTGTCTTGAGTGCCTTGCCTGGCTTCTCAGGCCTGTCTGTTCAATCTGGATGGAAACACACCTGATCCTACACCTCTTGTATTCTGCATGCTGATGAATCCAGCTCACGTGTGTGATGCTACAGTCTGCGGCCAGCAGAGAAGTAGCCAGGATCACTTGGACCACGCAGTGATCTCTTCATGCCCGAGTGACTAAACATGGCAAAATGAAGGAAAGGAGACCAGTTGCCTAGACAGCTTTTCACATGCAGAAATTTTCTTCTCAAATGAAACGTTGATCCTGTGTACCCTGGAGCCCATTGCAGGTGAGGACTTGTTAATTCCCGAGGTGTACTTAGGCCATTTCTCTTCTTGTCCTGGTACAAAGTGAATAGTGCTTTTAATAATGCCTATCCCCTTAGCAGTTATACCGCCTTTGGCCTCAAATTCATACATTATCCTGTCTGATCTAAAATTTAAAATTTTCTTTTCTGTTCTTTTTCCTTCTGTTCTTCCCTTTGCCATCATTCTCACCATAAATCTAGCTAAAATATCTGACAGCACCCATGCCACTTTGGGCTGTGCTTAAAGATTTTCTGTCAGATATATTAGCTCACTATCCTGAATTCCCTGCAGTCTCAGGGCATATGCAAAATGGAGACAGTATTTTTACCACAGCACAGCACACGTGTCCGTAGTCCAGCTGTTAGTAGGCTCCTTGTTCCCACATGAAATCCCCTGAGCCTCACCTTTACCATACACTCCAATCAACATTTTAGCTTTTCAGAGTTATACCAGAAGATCAAGTTTTGATTATAGCATTCTACACGTTTTGTGCTCAGTTTTTCAAATCTTTCCAATTTCTTCTCAGAAGTCATTTCTGAACAGCATAATAAATAGTATCATAGCAACAATATCATTTCTCTGGTACTGATTTTCAATATCTGTCAGCTCTTCTGTTCATGGACACAGGGTACAACATTTATATAAAGGAGAAAAGGTTCAATTTAGCTTATAGCTGCAACATTGTAGTTGGCAGACTATAACTCACAAATTTAGCAGGAACTTAAGTAGAAAAAAATAACTTATGGCAGTTAAGTGTGGAGCAGAGCAAAGTAACAGTTCTAGAGAAAAATGATGAGGAATTATACATAATACCCAAGCCCATGTTTTCACGCCCAAACCAGACACACCTGCTGGCATCCTTACCAGTTGGGCCTTTCTTAAGCCAGTGCAGTTGACATGTCAGGTCACATAGTATTTCAGATATGCTAAGAAAAGTACAAGGTTCACTCTGCACATGGTGCTCCCACTGCATTTTAATGGTTTGTAGAGAGGTCATTGTACACTGTCTCACTTTCATTCTTCTAAAAGCCTGTGCTTTTACATTACATAATCTCTATTACTATGTCCAAATAGTTGACCAACATTCTTGAGCATATAAACTATAATTAATGTTACTAAATTCAAAAAGGTAAAGCTGGCAGGTAGACTGCATTACAATTTTTGGTGCCCTGTGTCATATTTACTTGGCTCATTGGTTCTTTCGTGGGTGTGGTTGACAGTTTTGTGTAGCGGCAGTGACCTTTTTGAAGCAACCTTCATGTCACGTCTTATAGATTTTCTGCCTGGGGATTGTGTAAAAGCTCAGCATTTTTTTCTCTGCATATTAACAGGGTGTTTATATTAAGCTGGAAAACTATCATCTGAAAAACAAGGAAATTATTGATCAATGCCTTATGTATTCTTCCCTAAAAAGGAGGCAGATATTGCATTGGAGCATGCTGGTAAAGACTCAACAGTTTACTGCAGGAGGAAGCGTAATCAACTTGTATGTTCTTTTCTTTGTTTCAGTGTTTCCGCTCTTTTGCTTTTCCTATTTCCTTTGAACAAACTCTAAAATGAACTTACATATTTACAAATTTTCTCCAGTTTTGCTTTTCTGCACCACACAGATTGTGAGGAATTTCAGAGACTTTCTCTATTAACCTGCCTTCCCAAAAAATTTAATAACAAAATGATAAGAGTACAAATCTTTGCATCTTATTTGCATTCATATTCTTCATAATGTCTGAGGTATTTTCCACTATTCGATGCCCGAATAATTGCTTCATAGATTTCAACATAGCACATGAACAAGACAAGTACAGTATCTGTTGACATTCTTATCACACCACTTGCTTATCATGAAATGCTATTGACCTGTTACAAGAGTACTAGTAATAGCCTGAAAATCAATTATATATAATATATATGTATATTATACATATATATATCCCACTTAATCTGCATATCAGAGTAGGTATTTGTTATAATGAAACCGTATGAAATTCTTCAAGCATTTATAGCTGTGTTCGAAAAGACCATCAACAGAAAACCAAAACAGAACTGTGTTTAAATTTTAGAAATTCACATATGCCTTGGCAACTCATAAATTCTGAAAATGATGCATTTGTGCTCAAGGTAAATCAGGCTAACTCTGTAATAATTACCTATTTTGACTTTTAAAATTGGCCGCATTATAAACACTTCCATTGAAAGGTGAACACAAGAGTACACAGAGGTCTTTTCAATGGAGCTACAATTAGATGAAATTATATTATTCTTCACCATGCTGTGCTTTCCATTAGCTGGTGATCAAAAGAAATATTCCAACGTAGATCAGTAGGATGCAAGATTGATTACTGCCTGGTTCATCAGTTTATTCACTCGCTGGTGCAATCTCAGCATGAATGGAGTCCCCAGAGAGCTGACTGCTATCTGATAGCACTACAGAGGGGAGAAATCAAGTGACTTCCAGAATGTAGATTGGTTTGGGTTGCATTAAACAGGAAAGGATTATATCTCACACTGTCATCCATCCTGGCATCTGAGCACAGTGCATCTAAAACATCTCATTTCCACAGAAGGTATACATCAACTTTGCTGCATGGCCTGATTCAGCAACTCCTGGGAAGAAAGGGCTACCGCATGACTGCTACGTGAAAATAACTGCAATTAATTATAGTGTGATTTTGCTGCTTCTCACCAGGGATACAAGACCAATTTTTCACTATTATTTAATTTACATCCCTCATATGGGTCAGTCTCCCTTAACATTATAAATCTAAAACATAGTATTCCATGTCTATAAAAATGATTGCAAAAACTATTGAAGGGCATTGGGAACAATCAAAGAAACAATGAAAAAGTAGATTAAAATTTTGCATCTAGTTCGAATTTTTGCCAAATTTTTGTGTACTTACATGCAATTGAATTATTCATGCTTATTATACTCAGTTTAAAATGAAAATATATTTGGAATTTTTGAAAGCAAGAGTGCTATAATTATAATTCTAAAATTGTACTTCAAATTTTGTCTAGTTCTATGATTCTGCATATATATTTTACATATATATGTGCAGACTTTTGTACACACACATATGGTCTTCATATAAATAAAGGATAGGCAGTTTTAACACTGCTGAGAAAAAATAGGTGTTAACTTCTTTACATTTGCATAAAAACATTGTGTAGCCATTGACTAAATAACTTGAATACATTTTTATAAGAGACAGAGTAAAGACATATTTGCAGAAGAAAAGCACATGAATGTTACCCTAAATCAAATCTACATAGTTTATTCATGGAGAAGAACAGATGGAACGTATATATGCTTTTCTTTTAATAGCACTAAGATATAGTACATTGCATAGTTAAATTCTCCTATGTCTCCATTGTTAAAAGAATCATCCAAGGACACTTGAGAAGGAGCTGCTCAGAGCAGATTGATGATGTTTCTCCTTTTTTCTCAGATAGAAAGACAATAAATTGAACTTGACAAATTCTCCATTGGGGAAGATGGGTTCAGTATTTCTAAGAATAGCCTTTTATATAAACTAGTGTAACTCTACATATTCCATTGAGTTGCACCCATGTTTATAGCAGCAGAATTTGTTATAGCGAAGTTTTAGAAACAATCCAAATGCACATCAACTGAGGGATGGATAAAAAGATGTGGAATTTTTACACAATAGAGTTTTCCTTGGCTATCAAAAGATAAATACAAGACCTTTATAGGTAAGTAGTTGCAACTACAGACTGCATTGGTAAGTGGAATAAATCAGACCCACAAACATCGTATATATGTGAGGGCTGGCCACATAGCTCAGCAGACTAAAAGGCCTGCTTAGGCAGAACCAGGGACCGGGTTTCCATCCCTGATTTGCAGTGCCGACCCCATCTCCAGGGTGCACTGAGACAGATTGAGAATGCACATGGTGGTTCGCACCAATAATCCCAGCACTTGGGATGCTGAAAGCAGAGGATAACTATGAGTCCAATCTGTGTGGTGAGACCCTGGAGACCCCATAGTAAACACATAAACAACAAAAACAACAGCAGCAATAACAAAATATCCATTCCATTGTGAGAACTTGAAAGAGTATACAAAATCTGAAAGTTTGAAGGGTACAGTAGATACTGGGAGAGGAGAAGAATCTGTTCAATCTGAAGGAAAAAGTAGGATAAGGAAAAGGACAAAAGCAAGAAGAGGAAAAAGAAAAAAAAAATATATATATATATATATATTTCAGATAATTGTACTGATGTTTTCTGCTGCTCTGCTGAAAGGAGCAGTTATGGCCAGAGAGATAGCTCAGCACTCTAAGTGCCTGCCTGGCAAGCTCAAGGACCCTGGTTCCATCCCTGGTACCACATGCTGTGCCAGGCCCACGCTGAGCTGGCCACCAAAACCGAGTGTGGTGATACATGCCTGTAATTTCACACTGGGTAAGCTGAGAGAGGAGAATCACAATGCGTCTGAGTTGCATTGTGAGACCCTGTACAAAATAATAAAAAAAAGAAGAATAAAAAGAAGAAAGAAAGAAAGAAAGAAGCAGCTAATGTTTAAAGTTTCTTTTTCTTCTTTTTAATTTCTTCTAACTTTTTTAAACCAATTTTGCAGGTTTATAGCTGATAGCCTAAACAATTAATTTGAAGATGACATTATGCAATACAACAACCATTGTTGAATTCCTATTACTTTGTTTAATGAATTTTTTGGTCATTTATGATGCTTTTTTAAAAAACCAATTTATAAAAAATAACAAAAAAAGAATTTATAATTTTCTACATGATTTTTCTTTCTAGGATCCACATTAATTTTATTTGTACTATGTATCTTCAGTGACTTTTATCAATGTCAAAGATTTATGTTTTGCTGTTATCTATTCCATTAATCATCCTTTTTATTCAAAAGTCAAAACTACAATTGATCAGTAACATATTGAATATTATTATGGACCTTATTTTCAAATTATAAGATAAGAAAATTTCTAATGTATATTAATTTCAAGGTTTATGACAGGATAAAATCTTAAAACCACAAACCATAAAACCTACCTTCAAACAACCAAATAGTTGAAGAAAGTATATGACCCTGATAGAAGGCATCTATACAACCCTATATATAACATTATTTAATGATGGAAAACTTCATCATTACCCCAAAGATCAATAATAAATACAATGTGTACACTTGCAACACATTACACTGTCTAATTGATAGCAACTAAACAATATAAGGAATAAACATATAGAGTAGGAAAGGATAAATTATATACATTCACACATGCACATGGAAAAAATTAAAATACATGTAAGGATTTCAAACCTAGTAGCTGAATTTATTTTGGTCTTGTGATACATAATAATATACCAAATATAAATATATTTACATTCTATCAGTGATCAGTTAGTGACCACAAGTTAAAGTAGCTTTACTTAAATTAGCACTAATAAAAACAGATACACATTTCAAAATAAATCTAGTGAAATGACACAACATTGTTATGTTGAAAATTACTAATTGATGAAAAATGAAAATATAATGCAAAAAATGGAGAAATACATCATATTAATAGCATTGAATTATCAAGAATAAACTCAAATCTCTCCTTTCAATAATTGCTTGTTTTTCCTCAGTACATTAATGTATGTCTGTAGAACTTTGGTTTATATTTTGTCATATGCTAGGGTCTTATTTTAGTAAGAATATTGTCCAATATTTTAATTTCCTTTTATCTCTAATAAATTAGGAATAGGTAAACACAAGATCAATTGTAGCAACAGGCTTTATTAATTATCTGTATTTTTATATGGTTTATGACAAGTATAATTCTTGACACGGAGGAATTATGTTGTTATTCAAATTAATCAGAGAGTTGAACACATGTTATACAGAACGTGAGTATCTATTTTTCTTGAAAATTGTCCATATTGCTTTTCATAAAGTTAATGGATAAATAATTACATGATTTGTTTTAAATTAACACTATTCATTTAAATATAATATGAATCATATTTACTCAGCGAATGACATTAAAAATCTTATATAGCACTTTGGGACTATCAAAAATGTAGTACTATATTTGTCAACCATAATTTCAGTGAGAATTGAATTCATAAATATACATCTTATAGTACAGCTGGTATAGTCCATTAGTTTTCTCTCTCTCTTTTTTTATATGGAATTGAACTCAGAGCTGCATGCTTGCCAGGCAGGCACTGCCCTGCTCAGCTATATTCCAGGCCTGAACATCTGATATAATTCTTATCCAACTAGTTCATTTTGTGTGGGTTCTTTTATAGGTGGACAGAGATGGGCAAAGGATAAATTCTACTTTTATGGTGTCAACATGAGTAAATACCAGCCACTTTATTATTTCCAGTTCCAATAAAACTGATATATCAAGCAACAATGATATAACATGTAATGAAAAAGAAAAAAAAAAGTTCTTAGAACATGTTTTATCCATTATTTCTGGATGCCAGAGGAAAATACAGAGCTGATCACTGGGTTTAATTTTAACTCATATAGCACCAAGGATTCCAGTAATAGTGAAAGGAATATAACATATTAAAAAATGGATAATCAGAATGAAGATCTTAAACACATAGCATATTGTTCTTAATTAACTATTAACTAATATTCACCTTAAATGTTAGGTGTTAGTTTATTTACTTATTTATGTATTTTGTAGAAGTGGAAGAGAAAAATTTTGAATAGTTGTTACACCTTCTGCTTTTATTTGACAATGTTTACAGAACAGCATAAACTTTTGCCAACAACCTTGTCATTAGTTTGATACAAATAGGAGACCTCAAATGACACCTCTGTAGGATAACATCCCAAAGGAAATATTAAACCCTTATCTACTAGATTGGACTTCAGTGTTCTGGAAAAATTTACCCCAAAAGTAGATTCCAATACACAAGACTGATTTAGTCAGCAAGGACAATGTGTCACTGATACTATCAACCATCCTTCAAAACTATGCACAATTGTAGATTACTGTTCTCTTGAACCTAGCTTTCAATGTAAGTCCTCAAAACTTTATGTCAGCTCAATGTGAATGCTACTCCACTGACTTAGCTCCAAATGTTCTTCATTGGAAAATAAATGCTGTTTCTCTTTCTTGTTAATTTTAACCTTCTGTGTTGACCTCTATATGAATTTTGTTATAAAGATCAGGACCACTAAAGAGGTTAGGTATATATTTGGTAACAATGGATACAAGTTTACATTTTTCCCACTCAATCATTTTCAATCAATATTTTTATTTCATAACTATGCCATATAAGCAGAGCACAGGACTAATTTTTGTGGTTTACATACATATATTCGGTAACTATTTTAACTTCAGTTCTTCACAAACTTTATATAAGGTTTTACAATAGGTTATAATCTTATAATTTGAAGCTAAAGTTTTAGTGTTAAATTCTCTTTAAAAGTTTTATCAATACTTCACTCCTAAATATAATTTGTATTATTATTTTTTGTGAAATCAGTGCTATAATATACAACTCTTTGCATATGGACATTTGTAGTGATTTAGTGGAAACTGAGCAAAAATGAAGCTAGAAATCCACCCTGTCGACTCAGGTGGAATCATGACTCATCAAATGGAACAGAAGCACATTTGTAGGCTGTGCTGATGAAAATATTCTGCTGCTGAACACAAGTGACGCCAAGCCACCAGTAACTGTCACGGTCTTTATGCATGTCCACAACACACTAGAATTTTGTGTGATATCCTATCCTCAAACTGTTAGAAGTG
>NDGN011442225.1:0-24500 GCA_002564285.1 Tympanoctomys barrerae
TCAGCCCATCCTGGGGACAGGGCTGGGACAACTTGTGGTGCTGGGGATTGAACTGCGTTCCCTACACTTGCCTAAGCTTGCTTTAGCAAGCTTTTTAGGCCATTGAGCTATCTCGCTAGCCGAGAAGAAATTTTTGAAGGTGTGTGTGGCACCGAGGCGCAACCCTGGGCCTGTGCATGCTGACCCACTATGCCATGGAGCCCAGAGAAGTCCTGTTCTAAGGCAGTACTTTAAAAAACTCCAATCAAGTCAAAACCAAACCAAACCTATCATAAACAGTGCAAATGCTTACACAGACAGGATGGGCAGATGATGGTTGGTGCCTCTGATCTATCCTGGTCTCACTAGGAGGGCTGTCCAGGGAGGCCAGGAGGGCGGTGTGGCCTGGGGATGGGGCCAAGTTGGGAGGGTGACAGAAGCCAGCATGGATTCGGTGTCTTGTACGGTTCTCCTCAGTATATTAAGCATTCCAACAAAATAGAATAATGCACAAAATATACAGTAGCCCTTAAAATACTGTAATTCTTGTCTTTGAATTTTTGTGTATTTTGCATATTTACTTGTGGTGAGTGTGGCCCTGAAGTTCACACGTGGACTTGGCAAGCTACATAACTTATCTATGGTGTTACCAAGGACCAAAGGCGGTCTTTTGTGTGTACCCCTGTTCAGCACCAGGGAAAGTTGAGAATTCCAACGTTTTCTGACCCTGCGATCGCTGCTGAGGTAGTTACCCAGTTGCCCTCGGGAGGGCGCGCTCACGGCTTAGGCCTCCGGAGGGAGCCCCGAGGGCTGGGCCGCGGGGCCCCTCCGCCTCTTCCTGCCGGATCGGCCGGCCCACGTTGCGCCTGGCTTGGCTCCTCCTGGCCCAGAACAGGGATCCCGGAGTTCCAGCCTCTGCTCCCATTGCCATGGAGACCAGCAGGGGTCTCCTTGCCCCTTCCCCTCCTGTGCTGAGATCGCTTCTTAAAATGCTAGAGGCCTCCCCAAGTGGACTGGGACTGTGGAATGCCTTTCAGAAACTTGTGCCCGAGAGGGTTAAAACTTCCGGGCCTCAAGTCCCTTTCTTTGTCTCCCGCCGCCCGCCCCCTGCTCTCCTGCGGGTAGTTCCTCCTAGCAACGCTCTTCAGGCAGGACCGGCTCCCTGCCCAGACTCCTGTCCCCAGAGCGGGGGTCCAGGGCGGCCCCGGCGGGGTCGGGACCCGCGCCCTGGCGGCAGGTGCCCAGGGACCTCCTGGCTTTGTGTCCGGCCAGGCTATCTATTGGGAGCTGCGCCTCTCTGGTAGGCAGAGGTTTGAGATTTCTCTTCCTAATCGGCGTACTAAGTCTGTTTCCGGGACTTTCTCGTCCCACCCCCAGGCAGCGAGGCGAGTGTGCTCGCCAGCATCCCACGCCGGGGGCTGTTGCTCAGTTCCTGCGGATGGACGGACGGACGGACGCGCGCCCTGCCCGGCACGTTTTGGGTGAAGGGCGGCTTGGCGACTTGGCCGGGGGCGCTGGAGGAAGCGCAGCCTGCGCCCGCCCCGCGCCGCGGAGGAAGGGCGGTCACATGGGCGCCGAGCTCTGGGACGCCAGCTGCGCTATTCTTAGGGCCCTCGAGTCCAGCGCAGATGTTCCCGGGCGGGGCTCCAGCCCTGCTCCTTCCCACATATGGCATCAGGCAGTGCGCGGCCAGGACCCCGACGGTCCGGCGCGTAGCTGCCCCATGAAACCCGCCGCCGCTTTTCCCACGGACTTCTGCTCGTTCTCTTTCTCTGCCTTTGTTCTGTCTCTCGCCCCGTCTGTGTGTCTCTCCCTGGTGTTTCCCTACTTTCTCTCTCTGCCCTGTCTGCTTCTCTTTGTTCCTTTCTCGCTGTCTGTTCTCCCCCTCTGCCCTCTCCCCTTCCTCCTTCTAGCCCCGTTCTCCATTCTCCTGGTCCTCACTCTGCCTGCCCCTCCGCGGCTACTTCCCTTCTTGTCCTCTGAGCGTCCTTTACGTGACCGCGTGTGAAACTAGAAAAGAACAAGAAGAAAGTTTGCCTATCTTAGATTAGAAGTGCACCTTGGCCTTTCACAGAAAGTGAGGCGGGCAGGTAAGTCCAGGCTGACCCCGTGCCTGTCCACAGTTGCAGCCCGCTTCCTGTGCTCCCTGGCACAGGTGGATGATGCACATGCCACACGCTTTGTGTGGTGGCAGGCCGGCTCCTCCCGGTTGTTGTTGTCCTAGGTCCCCTTGTCACCTGTAGCAAAAAGCGTCCCTCACTTTGCAGTGATGTGTGTCAGCTCAGAATGACAAGCGGACTGTGTGGGGCCGGCTCAGCGAGTTCCAGGGGAACAGCTGTCCTGCTCTCTTGCCTCACGGAGCGCACCACCCAAGTTAGGGAAGGCGGCTTGAGTAGAGGCGCGTAGCAGAGCGGTTGGCCTTTGCATTCATTTTAGAAGCATGACGTCATTGCCTGATCATACTTGGGTTTCAAAAATAATAACATGAGTGACCATTAGTGGTATTTCTTTTTCATAATGGTTGCAACTGTCAGAAATACATTTTAAGGAAAGCTTCTGTAATCTGGGCTTTTTTTTTTTCAAAAGAAAGTAAATAAATCTATTTTAGAAAAATGCTTGTGGATCAAACATTGTTCAGTTGTAAAAATGATTGGATAAAAAGCCAAAAGCCCAAACCCCTCTACAGTTGTGGTAGAGCGAAGTTGGAGCCCCTGCCCTCCCCCCTCCCTCACAGTGGCCGCCAGGGCTACTCTGTAAACGTACAGACGCAGCCTCCACACCAGCATGGGTGCTGGGTGCCTACTCCGAAATCTAGTGCTGGTTCGCCTTCCTAGGTGGCCAGCAGACAGCACGGGTGCCGGGAGGAGCTGGACCCCTGGCCGGGTGGGGTAGGTGGGGCCTAGGCATGCGCTGAGGGGCTTCCCTGGAGCCAGGTCTGGTGCAGCCAAGCAGGGTGGAAGATGTGGCAGCTAGAGATGGGAGGGGACAGCACGGCTGCTCAGGTGTCCCCAGAGAGGCTCCAGACAGCAGGATGTCCCTCCAAGCCTGCAGGCTGCAATGAGGAGGTAGGTGACAGTGTAGCCTGAAAGTGATCGGAGGCTGGGGAGGATTCTGAGCAGGACAGTGACAGGAGTTGACTTTTTCTTTGTTTTTGTGGTGCCTGGTTTGCACCCAGGGCCTTCACACTAAACTACGGAACTTAGCTTTTTGTAAAATGTTTTTATGCTGACATAGAGTCCTGTTAAGTTGCTAACTTGCCAGGCTGGGCTCCGACTTGTAATCCTCCTGCCTCAGCCTCCTGGAGTTCTGGGGTTCCTGGTATGTCCCAACACACCTGGCTTGATTGATTTTTTAAAAAGATCCCAGTTGCTGAGTACAGGGGATGCTGGCAGAGGGCGGGGTCTGCCCTGGCCTGTCTGCCGCGGGGCCGTGGCTGGGCGATGGGCCTGTGAGCTGGAGGGAGCAAGGCCAGCATGTAGGCCTGAGTCTGATGTGCCCGCCAGCAGAACCTGTGAAGTGGGGGGCCAGCAGGGGCTGACAGGCAGTGGGTGGAGTGGGGTGCGACAAGAGGTGAAAATAGGATTTAAAAAAAAAAACTGTTTATTTATTTGGTATGGAGTCTGGCTACGCAGCTCACTTTCTTCCTGTCTTAGCCTCGCCAGCTGTGGGACTACAGGTGTACACCACCGTGCCCAGTTTTGGTGGCCAGTTCAGTGTGGGGCTGGCACGGCATGTGGTACTGAGGATTGAACCCTGGGTCCTTGCATCTGTGCCAAGGTATCTCCCTGGCCCCCAAGATGGGATTGTTTGTGACTGAGAGTCCTTCTCTCAGCAGAAGCGAGAAGGGGAGACCAGCATTCCAGGGCTAGGTGTGGGTGACAGTCGGTGACAGTTCTCTCTGTTGCTTGATTTTCTGAGTTGAAAGTTTTCTGAGGGTTCTGGCATGACTTTGTGGTAGTGTGTGTCGTGGAATTTGTGTCCCTGTGTTGGGATGGTGCCCTGTGTGAACTTCGCAGTTCTAACACCCATTCCCTTGTCAGTTAGCACTGCCGCCCGGGTCCGTGGGCAGCTTCCTCAGATACCTGTGACCTCTGCCCCTAGTCGGGCGCAAGGCGGGAGACTGCAGGGAGATTAAGGGCTGAGCCAGGGCTCACTGTCACCCGACCTGCCCGGCAGCCTGAGATTCACTCACCCCCACAGGCCCTGACCTTGGGGATGACTGGCTGGGGAAACTCCAGGCTCACTGCACAGTGCAGGGAGGACAGAGCGGGGTGCGCTGCTGGGTGCAGGGCTGGGCTGGGCAGGCCTGGCAGAAGCCTGTGAGAGGTTGTGGGCCTCAGGTCGAACGCGGCTGAGGTTCAGCCACAACCTCCTGGAATCCAGGGTACTTAGGACAGGAAATCAGGCTGCTTCTGCAGTGGGTGAAGACCATTTTGGGGTGCTGTGAGTGAGAACAGTGGGGTGGACCTGGATGTTGCCCCTGGCAGGGCTGAGGGGCACTTCCGCCGTGCCCTAGCCCTGGGCCGAGTGTTGCGGATTTTTAAAGACAGTTTTTGTACTAACGACAGTTTATACTTTTAATTGACATACAGCGAGTGTGTGTATTCATGGGGTACAGTGTGGATTTCTGTGGCCCTGGTGGTGTGACATTTGAATCACTGATATGATGTGTAACAGTCAGATCAGGATACTATGCAGAGCTGTCCCTTCAGACAGATTTGGTTAATTGCGGCGGGCCGCAGCAGACCTCCTGTGCTGCTGACCAGGAGCAGTCGACCCCTGCCCCCACCCTCCCTCGGTCACCTTGGCTGTGTCCCTGGTCTAGAGGGCCAAGTCCACTCAGATGCTGCTCCTAGAGGGGTCAGCCCTGACAAGCAAGCCTCGCCCAGCCCAGGACATCAGATAAGAAGTGCTACTCTAGAGAGAGCCAGTGAGTGAGTGGCCGTCTCATGGCGTCTGTGTGACCCCAAGACTCTTGGCTTTTATTTCTTCATTTTTAATAAAATTTCCCCCAAATAGTGGCACTGAAAACTTTTTAGTCCCTGGAACACGGAATGAAGCTCTTCCCTGGAGAGCCAGGCCCTGGTGGCTTTGCACAGGACCGTGCTTGGGGCTCTGCGTGCTGCTTCCTGCCGCGGCCCACCCAGCTTCTGGAGGTGTGAGCTCTGGGCTGAGTTTCCTTAACAGAGGCTCTGCTGCTGCGACTGCCCTGGCCCCTTACCACCTTGCTCCACTCCAGCCTGGGTGCTCACCAATGGCTGGGTGATAGGGCAGTCGCTGGCCCCAGCCCCAGTCGAGGAGGCTGCCCTGCTCATTAGTGGCAGCTGGGCCCCTGACCTCCTCCTTGAAGTGGTGTGAGGGGCAATTAGTGAGCTCTGGTGCAGGCACAGGGGACCACTGGGGCATAAATAATGCAATCTACACCATCGCTCTGGGACTGTGCTGGAAGCGGCCTTGCGGGTGGAGCCTGAGCTGGGCTCTGGGCCTGGCATGCAGGCTCTGTGACCTTGGAGAGGTCTGAGCTTAAGGTGTCCCAGTGTAGACTGAGGCTGTGAGGAACACAGGGCTGCTCTGTGAGGCGAGGGCTCCCAGCCCGTGCCACATTTGGGTGGCATTTGGATTTCACCCTCCTTCCTCCCCTTGCCCCAGGCACCCTGGGGGATGAGGCCTGTGGCCTGAGATGGCCCTCTCGGCCTTGCTGCATCACGCCAGGCGCTGGTGACTCACCCTGCACCGTGACTGTGCGTTGTACAGCAAGGGCTGGACTGTGTTGCCTGGGGTTACCTGTCGCTCCCCTGACACTGTCAGCGCAGTTCTCATGTGCTCTGACCGCCAGGCCTCCTCCCTGTGCTGGGCCCTGAGATGGCTGCTCTGCCCTTGTGTACCTGGCCACACCTGACCCGCTTCTGAGAGCTGTCAGTGGCACAGTCACCTGTCACCCAGCATGCGGACATCATAAACCAATAAAGCGGAACTGGCTCTGCCCAGACACTTCTGTGTTTCCTGGGCGTCTAGCTGCCTCCCCCAGGGCGACCCCTTGGACTCTGCTGGGGCACCTGCACCGCTGCCCTTTGCCTCCGCACTCCTGGCCTCCCCACCCGCTGCCTGGCTGCCTGTGCCGTGTGGGACGTGCGCTTTGCCCGTCCTGCCTGGGCGGTCAGTCCTGTGCCGGGCTTTGTCCTCCTCTCATCCTGTCCATTGACTCTGCCCCACTGGGCAATAGGCTGCGGCAGTCTCTGCCACCTTTCTAGACATACCGTGTGCCCCACCTGCTTTCTGGTCTCACTGAGTGTCTTTCCCTGGGCCTGGCCCTGCGGCTACTAGACACCTACACTGTTACCTGCTGCTGCATTACAGCCAAGTTGTGCTGGGACTGCGTCCCCGGCTCAGGCTAGCCACATGCCCTGCGGGGTGGTGCTGCCATTGTTCTCTCCTCTCTTCTTCAGACATTCTTCCCCGACTGCTGAAAGCTGCACCTCCTCATTCCCTGGAGCTCCTCCAACCACTCTCCCTCCTGTGTCTGTGGCCATGAGTCCCTGTCACCATGTACCCTTTGACCATAGGCGTCCTCAGGGTGCCCTGAACTATGGCTGCATAATGCCCCCAGGACCTGGGGGGGGGGTCGCCAACACCACTCAGGCCTGGGTCGAGGCCGGCCTGCAGGGCTCCTGGCTGTTTGCCTGGCTGCGTGGGGGGAGCCTCCATTACTTTGCGTGGTGCCAGAGAGGAGCCTCTTAGGGACAGGCGGGCAGGCTTGTGGGGAGCAAGTTGTCAGTTGAGGTTGTTTGAGTGTGCTTGGGCTGTACGTGTGACTCTAGCAGGGCAGGAACACAGAGGGACAAGAAAGAGGGAAGAGCCCCCTGTGTCCCCCGCCGCTGGAGGGGCCCTAATCCCCTCCTGAAGGTGCCTCGTCCCCTGTGCACCAGGCTGAGCCTTGAACATGCCCCAGAGGCAGCCCTGCCCTGCCCGTGCTGCCCCTGTTGTGGGCACCGGGCTCCGTACCCCTGCTCCCCACATGGGCTGTCCGAGCACCTGGCCCTCCCCTTTCCCTTTGGCCTCTCCTGGCCTGCTGTCCCGCACCCTCCTGGACATCCCCAGGCTCCGCTGGGCAGAGCTGCGCTGTGTGCTTACTCTGGTGCTAACGTGGCCCTTCTGCAGTGACCCCAAAGCCCATCATCCCCTGCCAATGCGGCCTGGAGCTCCTCGCGGGGCCACAGGGACTGTTCCTCCTCCTGGCTGAGGCCGTGGAGCATTTTCAGTCCTTCAGCACCGTGCCCACTGGTGTCACCAATGTGGGAAGCCCACCCGCCTCTCAGCAGGCCTGGCCCGTCCTCGCTGCTCCCAGCCATGCTGTGAGGTCTGACCCAAGGGCAGTGCCCAAACCTTCCCAGCCCAGGCAACTGCTGTGCTGGCGTTTCTGCAGGGTCCTCGCTGGTGCTTTCACCTGTGGCCCCGAGAATGCCTCTGTGAGGCCCCCTTCAAGTGCTGGGGCTGCAGCCAGGGGACCTGGCTGAGGTCGCCACCTGCCTGGTGGGGGCACCACCAGGGCAGGGCTTTGTCGGGTTCGCTTTCTGGGACTGTGTGGCAGCTCAAGTGACAGCTGCTGTGCTCAGGCTGGGCACGCAGGCGTGTCCGAGAGCTCGTGCTGGTGACGCAGTCTCTCATCAGACTGAGCTGCAGGTGCTGCTCTCTGTGGTCACCTGCTCCTTACGGACGACCGGCTCCCTTTTGCTGGTATCGTATCCGTACAGCACTTGGTCTTGTTTAGCGCTTTTGCCGCTTGAAGCAGGGTGTTCCCAGCTGGCCTTGCACGTACTGTTGCTTCAGGCTGGCCTTGAACGTGGAGATGCTCCTGCCCAGGCCTGCCGTGTGGTGGGATAACAGGCTTGTGCTGGGTACCCATTTGTAGCATGTTTAAGAAGCCATGGTCTCCCCATGCTTGTGAAGCTTCTAAGAGCTTTACGTGTTAGCTCTTACATGCCTCCGATCCACTTCCTGTCAGTGTTTGTGAGGAGGGCCCGGCGCCCTTGTTGGGCAGGTTACCAGGTTGTCCTAGCACCATCTTGCCAGGCAAGCGCTTGTTCTGCCGAGCCATCTCCCCAGCCCACCATCTCTTGAGAGACTGTTTTTATCCAGATTGAACTGAAAATGAAAATGACCACAAAACAAGCATTTGTTCTGGGCCCTTGTTCTTTCTCGCTGGTCTGTGCATCCTGGTGCTGGGCCTCGAGAGCTGTGTGGTAGGTTCAGAGATCCGGCGGCGTGAACTCGGTGGGGTGGTTTGGGTTTTTTTTTTTAAATCAAGAGCAGTTTGACTGGGCTGTATTCCTTACATCTGTGTAGGGCTCCTCAGACCAGCCTGTTAATTTCTGTTAAAGATCGTGTTGAATATGTATGTCACTTTAGGAGAATGCTACTTAACAATGTCCGCCTTGAACAGTATTAGCCTGACTCACGAACATGCGGTCTCTCCCACTGGGCTAGTATTCTTTCATTCCTTCTTTGGTGTCTGTAGTTTTCTGTGCATCAGTGTTGTGCTGTTTTTTTAAATTCATGCCTAAGTATTTTTATTCTTATTGACACTATTATACATGGAATAGTTTTCTTAGTTCCATTTTTGGAATGTTTATTGCTAGCATATAGAACTATATTTTTGATGTATTGATTTTATAGTCTGTAACTTCACTGAATTTTTATATTCTCATAGTATTTTTGTGGGTTCTTTAGGGTTTGCTCCATGTAAGGTTGGGCTGTCTACAAATAGAGGCGGCGCCGCTTCTGCCCTCTCGGCATAGCCTCTCCCCTGCCCTCGTCGCTCCGCGCCCTCTGCCCGCTGCCTGCCTGCCTCTCCCTGTCCTCCTTCCCTTCTTTCCTCGCCTCAGTGCTCTGGCTGGAGCCTCCTGTGTGTTGCTGAAGACGTGTGGCAAGAGTGGACAGACGCCGGTGGCTCCTGATCGCCCGCTTCGGTGGCTGTCGGCTGGGATGTCCAGACCACGTGACCTCTGTGGGGCTGCAGAGTCTTACTTCCGGTGGCTTGCCATCCTGCTCTCTCGTGGGAGAGCTGTGAGCCCGCCGGACGCTCGCTCTGCATCTGTTGGTGTCCATGGTGCGTGTAATGGCCACACCTTTTTGTCCTCCGTTCCAGTAGGACAGTACAGTCAGTGCCTCTTTAGGTTATTACTTTATTATTTTTCATACTATTTTTTCAGGACTTCTGTGAAGTGAAAAATAGCCCCTCCCTTTTTTTTTTTTTTTTTTTTAAAGAAGTAGGGGCTTCTAGGTAGGACTCCCTTCTGGTTACAAATTGTTTGTCATGAAAGTAAAGCTTTGTTCTTACTTTCTTTTGGAAAATGAACCCAGGACACTGCCTGCTTCTCGGTGAGTGAGTGTCTGTGGGAGGAGTGCACTGTGAGCCACTTGCTTGCTCGTAGGCCGCCTGCTGTCCCCTTCCCGGGCCACAGTGTAGCTCTTCCCAGTCTCCCCTCCTCCCGTGGCCAGACCCACCACTGCCAGCCCTCTCTGCCAACCCCCATGTCCCCTCCCCCTTCTTGCTCTTCCTAGTCCCCACTGCTGCCCTTTATCCTGGGAATCCTTTGTCCCTGCCTTAGTGGCCCTGTGAGTGGCCCCTATGGCTCCCGAAGCTGCTGCTGTCTCCCTGTCACTTGGGGTTTCCCACTGCAGACATGAGCTGCTGCCTGCAGGGGTTCTTCTCGGCTCAGGGACTCTGTGGGGGGCGGGAGGCCAGCCCTTAACTTCTAAATGATTTTCTATTTTGTTAGACATAAAGCACCCTGGTCACAATAGTCAGTGTCTTATTTTGAACATGAGTTCCGCTGTGGCCTTCTGTGGTGGCCTCTGGAGGTGGTGGCTCAAGACAGGCGAGGTCCCTCTGGCCAGCCTGACCCCTGGCCAGCTGGGCCTGCATGTCCTATATCTCTCAGGTGCCCCAGGCACTGTGCTGGCCTAGATTTTGGGACTTAAAACTGAGATTGGAATTTCAGTAATGACCTTTCAGTGTATGTACAGTTATGAGTAAAGATTTGATTTTGGTTATTCCTGAAAAAAAGAAAATGACCTTTCAGACCTGCTGAGGGGTCTGGTCGTTTCCTGGAGTCCCGGCTCTGAGCTGCCTGCGGCGTCTGCGCCTTCTCCCTCCCTGGAGGGCAGGAGGTGGGTGCTCGCTAGGTGAGCTCCAGGCGCAGTCATAGTCAGGGCCGGTGTGGGCCTGCTGGAGTCGACTTACTTGGGGAGGGAGAAAGGTGATTTTCCCCTAGGACCATCTCGCGGCCCGAGGCCCACAGTCCGGGGCGCGCAGTGTTTCTGGGGCTGATTCTGTGCTTCTCTCCTGCTGATGAGCAAATGCATGAGTTTGGGTCGCGGCTCCTGAGTATTGTCAGCCTTGGTATTTCCTTGCTACCTTAAAGCAACGTTTTTCTTTTCACCATTTGTTAGGATTACCTTAATTTGATTTAGTTCTTAAGCCAGTGCTGCAGACTAATTGAAATTGAAGATTCCTGTGTATATTTTTTCCTAATTAAGGTAACATTTTAGTACTTAATATTTAAATTCATTCTTTAAGCATGGAAGGTATTAAATTATAAAGATTATACTTTTTGGAAGGGCAAGTGGTTTTGCCAGGGTAGTGGCGCACATCTGTAACCCCAGCACTCCAGGAGACTGAGGCAGGAGGATGGCAAATTGGAGCCCAAAATAAGCCACTTAGTGACTTCATAAGTGCCTGTCTCATAATCAAAAATAAAAAAGGGCTGGGGATGTAGCTGGGTGTGCTGGCTCTGAGTTCAGTCCCCAGTATTGAACAAAACGAAACAAAGCCACTCAGCCCAAACAAAACAAAGTAAGGGGGCCCAAGGACAACATCAGCATTATCTCCATATGTTTAGTGAGCTCAGGTTCTGGGTCAGCATCTGCCATCCCATTTTCTTCTTACCCCACCGACTCTCTTGCAAGACCCCTGTTCTGGTTTGCTTGGGCGTCCCCAGGAGGGAGCCCTGCCTGCTGCCTGCATGGACAGCTGTCACGAGGGTCCAGGCCCTTTACTTCCTCCCTGGGGACCCTGCTTCCGCTGAGTATTCCCTCCTGGGCCTGTTGCTGGGGCTGGCAGGGCTGGGGTGAGCACCAGGGCTCTTGTGTGTTAAGTGTAGATTTTTACACACTCCTGTTCCCAGTGTGTCCACCATCCTGCTGGCATCTTGGCTTTTTACCTTTATTGTTTTTTGCTGTGCTAGGGAAGGCACCCAGGGCCTCCAAGTGTACAAGGCTGGTGCTGCCCCAGCTGCCCCGCCCTGTCCTGTCTGCGATCCTCCGGGTGGAGCCTGGTGTTCAGGGAGGCAGAGGCACTCTGCTGGGTGGTCCTGTGCTCCCCGTGTGAACTCTGGCAGCTCCTCTGCTTTGGGCTGCAAGTTGATTCTGAGCCCCAGGAAGCTTCTAGTTTCAGTGGACAGTGAGGGCTACACAAGCCTGCCTTCTTTATTTTAAGGGAGAATTTTTTTGTCTTTATGTACAGAAGACTGAATACACTCAGCCCCACTCACGCCAGCTGCCGGCCTTCCCTTTCCTGGGCTGGCGAGGGAGCACGGGTGTGGGGCTCAGGGCATTGCTTGTTGGTGGGGCAGTCTCTCCATTGCTAGTGTGCCCCTGATGGTATTGCCAGCCTGCCTGAGCCCCTGGCCATCTGAGGTAACCCCTATGAAGGCCAGGGCAGTCCAGACCCTCGTGGGCTCTGCCTTTCAGAACGGTGTAGTATCCCTGTGCTGTCCCCTCCATTCAGAGGTGGCCTGACCCTGTTTTGAGGCCGGGTGCCTGCTGCGAGGGGACACCCATGATCTCATCGCTGCTCCCAGCTGGCTGTGCTCTGCTGCCCCGTGTCTGCTCTGGCTCTGTTTTTCTGGACAGCCTGGAGCAGCCAAATGCATGTTGGATGGTCCCGGCTGTGAGGCTTCCAAAGGCCTGCAGTGGACTCTGGGCCCTGCGGCCAGCTGGTGCATGGGCCATGCTGTGCCACGAGGCCAGGAGTGGGACTGCGGTTCTCTGTCCTTGCAGCTGTGGAGGACAGTGCAGGAGGTCCAGCTACATTGTTCCAGGCACTCTCCTGGTGCTGCCCAGATGGGGGTGGCTTTCAGACCTTCCCCTCCTCACTCTCTTCTCTCTGCTGCCCAGTAGCACCCATGACTCATTTGCCAGCTGTGCAACTTAAAGCCACCTGTGCCCATGATAGGTAGTGCGGTGCATGCCCAGCTCTCACGTGCAGAGCGTTACAGATGCTATCAGGAGCAGACAACCTAAGGATGACTAAAGGTAAATGTCCTGCTCCAGAAGGGCTCCTGGGGCCTGATGTCAGCCCTGCGCTGGACTCGAGGGGTTGTGACTGGGGTGTGGCTGGGATCCTATGCTGGTCTAGAGCACTGGCCCTCATGGCTGTCCCCGGCCCCACAGCCTCAGCTGGGGTGGGCAGCTGTCAGAAGTGCAGATTCCTTGCGCATGTGTCTTGCAGACCTCCCAGGAGGCTCAGGTGCTCCTGGGCAGCGATGGACTGTGGTAGCTCCCTGGGGGCTCGCCTGGGAGGGGCCCTCTGCTCCCTGCGTAACCCCCCTGTGCCTTGTTGGTGGGTTCTGCTTTGATTGGATGAGGCTGCAAGAGTCAAGCTCTAGGAAGAAATAACTGTTGTTCCTGTCATGTGCAGAGGTGGCGCAGGGCACGCGGGGCCTCAACATTGCTGCTCTGTGGCGTGCGCACACAGGTGCCCAGCCCTGCAGCGCTGAGGGATGCCGTCTCTGCTGCTGGGCCCAGGGCTCCTGGCTCACCCTCGACTCCGGCTTGCGGTGGCTCAGCGTTGGTTTTTCTGCACTCCTGGCATGCAGCCGGCTGTCCTTTCCTGAACAATGGCTGTTTCACGAGCGCTGCTTCCCCGGGCTGCACCCCGCACAGTGCCATGCGTTCAGGCGACAGGCCAGATAGGCTCCGTCTAGGCGGCTGTTGTGTGCTTACAGTTGGTGCTGTGCGATAACCAAGCTGGGCTTATGTCAGCAGAGCGAGGACTGGGAACAGAACGGACAGGAGAGGGTCCCGGGAGCAGAGGAGGAGGCTGAGGGCTTTGGCGGTGGGCGAGGGGACCCCGCAGAGGAGGGGGTCTTCTCTTTAGGTCCCTCCATGGCACCTGGCCTTCCTCCTGGGCTCGCGGTGGAGAAGTGGAGGGAGAGACAGGCAGAACCAGAGCCGGGTTGTGGTAGCTGCTGCCTCCCCGGCCGCAGCTCATAGTTGGTCCCTTTGCTAAGGACCTTGCTGAGCCAAGCCACATGGACCGCGCCTGACCCCGCTGGCAGGTGGAGCAGGTCTCAGCTGGCCAAAGGCAGAGGTGACCGTGAAAATGCAGGCCGAGGCCTTCTGCTTTCTGTGCCTGGCTGCGGACTCGCTTCCTGGCCTGGCCTCTGCCCGTACAATCTGCCCCACCCAAGGCCACCTTGCGCTGGTGCAGCAGCTCGCCAGCTGGGTTCAGTGGCATTTCCCCTGCTCCCACTGTCCTGGAATCGAATCCTCCTGTTGCTGGAGGCCAGTTTCCTGCAGTCGTCAGTGTGCTGCCCTGGGGGGTGACTGTGTCTGCGTGGCGTGTGATCGCGTGTGCTTGCACAGCTGTCTGCGGCAGCTCCTTGTGAGCCGGTGCTGTGCACACAGGTGGTGATGTTTCCTGGAGTGTGCGGCCTGGAGCGGCTGGAGGCATCTCCGTGCTGTGGCTCTCTGTGTCGGGTGTTCATGCCCAGAGGCCTGGTCGGGGTGAGAAGCAGGAATGCTGGGAGGCGCTCCCTGGGGAGCCCTGAGCCCTGTGAGAACCTGAGAGCCAGGGAAGCCTTCTCCATGTAGCCGCCCGGCCTTGGGATCCTGGTGCCACGCTGTGAGCAGAAGCACCAGGGCCCTGTGTACTGGCTGCTGGCTGTGTGGTCCAGCGAGGACCACGGCCTCCCTCCCCCTGCGCCTGCGGTAGGAATCCTGTGCATGTCAGAGAATAGAAATAGCTTTGTATTTTGCTCACTTGTGCAGATGCTGTGTCAGCGAGAGGCGAGTCAGACCTCCTTTTCCAGACTCATCATTGCCACGCTGGTCTCGGGATGTTTGTTCATGTATCAGCCGTGTCTGTCCAGAGCTGGGGTCGCGGTGCCTGCCACGAAGCTGCGTCCCCAGCCTTCCAAAACAAGTGTGCTTCTCCCGCCTCAGCCTCTTGAGTGCTAGGGTGACAGTGTGCACCACCACGCCTGGCTGGAACTCATTGGCTTTTATTTTGTTTTATTTTTAATTTTTTCTGTATTGGGGATTGAACTGGGGACCTTGTGCTTGCCAGTCAGGTGCTTAATTTGCTGAGCTAGCTCCCTGGCCTGGAAGTCCATATTGAAAATTTGAAAAATTTTTATTTAAAAAGTACAGAGGACAGACTTTTTGAATGTTAAGTTTATTGGTACATTTTAGGCATGCATAATGATCACACTCATCGTGGGGAATTTGAATCTGTCTGTGATGTATCTTGATTGGTTTTTTACCCCACTCCCTTTCCCTCCTTATTTACAAAAACTGTTTCCATTTCTTCTGTCTTCTCAGACCTTTTTCTTTTGGCGTACGGAACAGTCTCAGCACCCCAAAGAGCTTTTGCCCTTGTTCCTGTACCTGCCCTTGCTTTTAAAAAGACTTTGTAAAACCTTCAAGAGATAAAGCTTTGCTGGGCCAGAGCCCTCACACAGCACGTCCATTTCCAGTCCAGAGCTGCGTTGCCGTCGTCGCCTAGGTTGCTTTCGTCATCTTGAGATGACACGTTCATCTGCAGCGACCTCCACTTGTCAGTGACCCCCACTCCTCCTGGGCCAGGGCTTCTCCAGCGGGACGGCCGCACACGCGGTCGGGACACGTCTCCCGTCATGCCGGCTTTTGTCCGTTCCAGGGCTCGCACTCGGTGCTGTGCTCGGTGTTCTGTCCGCTGATCCACGGGTGAGCTTCTGAGCTACTTCTGCTGCTTGCGTGGTAGGGAGAATGTTGCCCTGGACGGCCAGAGGGGAGCTGCTCAGTGCTCGCAGCGGTGGGCAGCCAGGGGTGAGGTCGCTGCACCGCGTGCGACTCTGAGCGGGCCTCGTGGGCGCTGCGGGCTGTCTCCAGACTGTGGGGCCCACTTGGCGTGACCACAGCAGTGTCTGAGCCCCAGGTTGCCCACTTTGCATACTGGTTGTCACCTGTCTTGTTAGTGGGGGACGTCCTTGGGTGGGAAGTGGTGTCTTGCGTGGCTTTAGGTGTCAGTTTCTCGATGGATAATGGTACTGTAATTGTATTCTTTCTTTGGGGGAGGGTACTGGGAATCGAACTCAGGACCTAGTGCTTGCCAGGCTGGCACTTGTGCCACGTAGCTACATCCCGGCCCTAAATATACTCTGAAATATTTTAGCATAACCAGGTAGTGATTTTAAATCGTGTTGGACAAACCTAAGCACTGTAACTGCTTTCACTGAGGCAGCTATTAGGAGGTATGAAGTTTAGGGTGTTTTCTTGTCCTGTTCACTCAGCTGTCTAGGAAAAAGGGGACCGTTCCTGCTTTTTGGTGTTCCAGGTGTGGGTGTCCAGCGTGCGGTTCTCGCACCTTAGGCTTAGCTGTGCGTGTTGGTGTGTGCCACTCAGACCTTAGGTTCATGGCCCGTCCCCGGCCTGCCGTATCGTGGTCTGCTCTGCCGTCTTTTCATGACTCTGCATGTGCCATAGCAAGCTTTCAGGCCAAGTCCTGCTTGAGAGACAGAGGTCGGTGCCCGCTGCTCAGACCCCAGGCCCGCCTGGAGCCTGGGTCACGCGCTGCTGCTGCTCAGAGGCTCAAGGTGAGGGGCACCTTCTGCCGCCTCCCCGACTGAGCCTGGCAGCTCCCTGAGGGCTGTGGGCTGAGGGCGGGGGCGGCACTGGCACCTTCTAGGGGTGGTGTTGAGCCGCTCCGCACTTCTCTGTGGGGTCGCCCGCTGTGGACATGGCGGAGCCGGGGCCATTCTGCGCCTGTTTCCTCACCACGACTGGGGCAGCTCGGGTGCTTCAGAGGCAGGGAGGAAGACAGAGAGAGAAGGTGGGAGGAGGGGCGGGGAGAGCAGGAGGAAGGACGGAGGGAGGAAGGATGGGGAGAGGGAGGAGGGAGGAGGGAGGAGGAAGGAGGGAAGAGGGAGGAGGGAGGAGGGAGGAGGGAGGAGGGAGGAGGGAGGAGGAAGAGGAAGGCAGGGAGGGAAGGCAGGGAAGGCACGAAGGGTGGACGAAGGAGAGCCGGGAGAGGGGAGGCGCAGCGGGGTCGCCCGCCACGTCCACGCTGCCGCACGCTTGCTGAGGGAAGCAGACTCCGCCTGCTGCCAGCCCTGGCGGCTCACCTGCCTGAGATGGCTGCTCAGTGTGGCCTCTGCCCTGCCGGCGTGGTGTGCAGCCGGCCGTTGGGGCAGGCTGCAGGGCTGGGCAGGAGGCCTTCCCCAAGTGAGATGAGCCTGCTGCTGGCCCGCATCCTGTCCTGAGGACCTGGAGTGGCCTGGGCTGCTCCCGGAGACCCGCCACGGGCCGGCCTTGTCCCTCCTCTCTGGAAAGTGCCCTGTGACCTGGGGCCACCCAAGCGCCTGCCTCTGAGCCCACACCTGTGCGGTGCTTGTGTTCAGAGAAACCAGACAATGCAGCTGAGGAGTGTTTCTGCTGGTGAATGGAGTCACTGTCCCTCCAGCTTCTTGGCGCTGAGCTCGGGCTGACCTCCTCTTCCCCTCCCTGTGCCCTTTGCCTGTGCTGGTGTGGTGGCCGCCCAGCACTCTCCTGCCAAGCATTTTGTGGCTGAATGCGCCCACCCAGCCCCGCATGGAGGCAGGTTTGCCGGTTTTTGTGGTGCTACCCGCCTTGCCCACGTTGCTGGCACCTGTCCCCGCTCTGGGCCCTGGAGCTGTGCTTTGCAGGGTGTTCGTGCAGGTGGGCCCTTGTGATGGCCTCGGCCACCCGTGCAGGGCGAAGGCGGGCGGGGCGGGCTGAGCAGTTCCCGCTTCTGTGCCTGTGTAGAAGTGGGAGCCGTCTGCACACCATGGATGGACGGGCATCGCTCAGACTGGCTGTCCCTGCCTCGGCCTCCCAAGTGCCGGGACGACGGGTGCACACCACCACCTGGGGCTACCCAGGACACGGATGTCCCTGTGTCATGTGGCGGCAAGCTAGGAGGCTGCAGTGTTGGTGAGAGTGCAGGGCTCTGTGCGTCTGCGGGAGGCAGCGTTCCGGGGACGAGAGGACGCAGTGCAGGTGCGACCCTGAGCTGCAGGGCGTGCTTGTCGCAAGACAGCCTTGGTCTCTGCCTCAGCGTGGACGCAGCTCAGGGACGCCTTTCCATCTGGCCTCTGTGCTGTGGCAGACAAGGCCCTTGCCGCCTGGCATCTGTGCACACGCTACGTGTGCAGGCGTGTTGGGCTGCACACATGTGTGCGTAGGTGTCGTGTGTGTGGAAGCGGGCCTCGGGCTTCACAGAACTCCTGCGTGGGCTCCTGTGCCTGTGGGCTTCCCAGGACAGGAGTCTTTCTCCACGGAGTCCCATGCTTCCTAGGCAGCGCTGGGTGGGATTGTGGCCAATTCTGCCCGCACCGGCAGGGGTCCCTAGTGTTTCCTGTGGTCCTTGGGTGTTCCTGTAAGAACATGGGGTGGGTCGTGTAGGATTTTTTAAAATACCTGGGTTGTATTTTGAAAAATCATTTAGCTCAAAAAGATGATTATTTTCTAGGAAAAGAACTTGAAAAAGCCTGCCTTCGCTGTTGAGATGCCTAGCAATGGCACCGGCGTTCTAGGCAAGGGGCTAGGTGTTAGGTTTCCGTCCTGGGTCACTGCTCCTCTGGGGTGGGAATGGTAGTGCCCATGTCCCCTGCTGCAGAGGTGGAGGAAGGAGCAGGGGCCAGACACGGTGATCTGTGCCCTGGATGGACACCTGTGTGGGACTGGGAGACACGAGGGCCACTCTGGGTGACGTGGCGGTGGCTCCGAGTGTACTTAGCATTTTTTCTGCGTAAGAAGCATACTTGTTTAGTGCACCTGTTCTTTGCTTGTTGGTCCCTGCTATGTTGGCCAGGCAGGTGGGGCCAGCCCTGGGGTTTGTCAGGACCCTGTTAGCAGGTAAAGGGAGAGACCAGAGCCCGGCCAGCCACACGTGCCCCCGCCTGCTCTCCGTGTGGGGACCTGGCTGAGGGGCGAGGGAGTGAACTACTGTGCTCTTTGTTTCTTTGGGCCTCCGAGCCTTTCACTGAGATGCATCCCCAGCGCTGCCCCTTCATGGGGGTGTGCAAGAACCGCATCACTGTGCAGCCCGGCCGGGCTTGAGCTCGCAGTCCTCCGCTTCTGCTGCCCTAGAGCTGCGGCCCCGGTGTATGCACCACGCGCAGCAGGTTAGCTTCCCAGAGAGAATTACTGTGCTCTTTGTGCTCAGGAGGAGCTGGCGGAGGCTGAGCAGTGTGGACAGGGCTGCCTTGCGCCTCCTGGGTGTCCGTGTCCACTGAGCACGAGACATGGCCCTGGACAGAGTCCCCTCCGAGCACTGTGGGGACCCTGCACTCGGGCCTCATTTCTCCCCAGGAGGCTTTTGCTCAGCCTTTTTTCCCTTCTTATTTGTGTTCTGACTGTTCACAGTACACCGTGGTCCCGCTCACTGGGGGAGTTGGGGTGCACGTGACAGTCCATTTTACGCTCCCCATCTCTTGGTCTCCTTTCTATCTGCAAAAGCTCCATCTCCCCACTTCCTGTAATCTGCCTTTTATTTTGCTCTTTATTTGTATTTTGGGAAATAGCAAGTAGACCCCCAGGAAAGCCAACTAAGAATGGTTTGAGGTGTACTTAGAAAGTGAACGGCAGACCAGAGGCCATCCTTGGCATGATGTGGTTCCTCTGTATTTGTGTGCGTGGAATGGGGTGACTTTGACCCTGGTGACAGGAGCAGAGTGGCTTCCTGAGCACCTCATGGGTTTTACTGGCTTACTTTTGGGGAACTGGGATGGAACCCAGGACCTTCGTACTGAGCCATATCCCCAGCACCCTTTTTGTGATTTTTATTTGGAGATATGGTTTCAGTAAGTTGCCCTGTCTGGGCTTGAACTTGTGATCCTGCAGTCTGAGCCTCCTAGAGTGCTGGGATGATGGGTATGCCGCTGTGCTGCCCTCTCTGCTGCTTTCTCCGGGGAGAGAGCCCTCATGTCGTGCAGATGTGGGGTGCTGGGCAGTCCTTGTGCTCTCGCCAGCTTCCTTCAGGCTGAACAGACCGGTCTCCAGGGCGCTCGGTGGCTTGTGTGAGGACCCAGAGAGGGCCAGCCTGGTGTGCTCAGCCTCGCAGCTGACTGCACGCCACTCCATTTTCTGATCTCTTTGGCCTAATTTTAGGTTTATAGCAAATTGAGCTGCAGAGAGTGCAAAGGATTCCCACGCACTCTTGGCCCAGCCTTGCGGTGTCACATCCAGCCCTGTGTAAGCCTTGAGCTTCAGGCGTGATGAGACTCCACAGCCATGTATGTGACACGTGCATACACACAGCCCTCTTGTAGCTCCTCTCTGCTGTATCCCTGGGAACAGAGTGGACATTGCCTGGGCAGGAGCTGGCAGGAGGGCCATTGCCTGAAAGCAGAAGCCGTGGGAGGCCACCAGCTCCAGGGAGCCTGGGGCCACATAGGCTCAGAGCCACCTGAGCTTGATTTAGAAGGTTGCTGAGATGCTTACAATAGGCTCCCGGCTATCACGCGAGAACCCTATCTGCTGCAGCGCAAGCACAAGGGAGTTCAGGAACGTGCACTTTTGCTCATGTATGGCAAGTCCTCTGCCTGCCTTCCCTTCTGTTTTATGAATGAGTAGACCAACAGTAAATACCAACTGATTAGTCTCTGCGTCAGGAGCAACAAGTCCGTTTGCCTGTCCATCCGTCCGTCCGTCCGTCCGTCCATCGACTTGGGCTTCAGCTTTATCTGGCAGTGCTCTAATCTGAAGGGGACTGCTGTGGCGCTCTTCCTTCCAGAAGGCAGCGGTCGCTGGTGGGCTCAGGGCAGCTGCTCGGCTGCTGACAGGGCAGGGTCTCGACGGTGGGCTAGCCACTCAGCTGCTGGTCTGCCCACCTCCCAGAGCAGAAGTGGGAACGTCCACATGCAGAGGTAGAAGGCGTCCAGGTGCTCTTGGGAAACCGCGCCTCCTGGGAGACGCTTGGGCTCAAGGGAGATGCGAGCAGGGCACTTCAGTTCCACTTGGCTAAGGAGAGACTTAAAAGTTGATTTTGAAGAATATTTTTCTACCAGTGCTGTGCCAATTCCAGAAAAACAATGCTTATATCCACATTTAAAACAATTCTGGTGATGCGTCTAGGAGTTTATAAGTCAGAGACTGTTATGCTTAACTGTAGAAGCTGCAAGCCAGCTTAGATGCAGTGTGATTACGCGCTGTGCTTCTGAAGGACTCGGTGGCTGTTCTTTTCTTTTTGCAAACCAGGGAACTGTTTATGTGTGAAATATGGGCTGTATCAGTGTTTTCTGTCCGCCTTAAAACAAGGTATTCTGCTGTTGAGAAAGAGTAGAACAGTGCCAGGTCTCCAACAAAGACTGTTCAGTCTGCTGCAGAATACTTACTATCAGGGCAGGTTTCATTTCGTGGGAACACAGTGCCCGACTGTCCCCTGTCCCTGGCCTGGCCAGACTTCCCACAGCCCCCCAGGAGTGTCCCTGTGGGCTCTGCAGCTGGAACAAGGCACGCTTGTCTTGTGAGGACTGTGTGATGCACTTGGACCTTATAGCTGTCACCTTGGGAGAGGCGTGACACTCTCTTCGTGTCCTGACCACTGTGCTGCTACTGCGTGGCAGCCCCAGAACTCCATGCGTGGTTTTCCACTCCTGGAGGCAGTACTTATCCACTCAGACCAATTTTTTCCCCATCACTGAAAATAAAGTTTCATTGGAACATTGCCATACCCATTTGTTTACAGGTGGTCTCCGGTAAATAGAAAGACCATCGTTTTTTAAGCAGGTAGGTTGGGGGTAGTTCCAGAACAGTTTGTAGCTGAGATATCCAAGAATAAGAGAGACCTCCAGATCTTCTAGATCAAGGGCAGTGATGTGTCACAAACACATGCTCCCCTCATGCACAGAGGCAGTGCTAGGAGACCTAGCAAAACATTTTCAGCCTGGTGTCCTGAGTTACCGAGAACTCTCAGATATTATCCACTGGAATCTGAGAAGCTACCCTGTGAGTATGGTCTTGCTCCCATATGAGCCTGTTGTAGAAAAGCAGTGCATTAGTAAGCAGTTTAAGCTCTTATAGACTGCTTGCTAAGATACCAACGTTAAAATATGTGTGCTAGGCTTCCTGGGAGCCAAAACATCTCTGAAAATGACTGATGGGTATATTTTGCCTTAGAACATGAAGGGTGTATTTGTGATGGGTTGAGTAGCTATATTTTTTTTAACAAAAAGCTTGCATTGGGTAGAGCTGTTAACTTGGCACTGGCTGATGCTCACCAGCGGCCAGGGAATGGGGCACACCATAGGACAGGTTCTAAAGCAGATCTTGTCTGTGGTGTGTATTTGTGCTGAGTGCGCCTTGCTGCCTGGTCATGGGGCATTCTGATGTCATGGTCCTTGGTTTCATTCACCTCTGCGGGCAGCTCGGACAGGCCCTGAAGCTAAGACAAGTCCTGCCATGTGGTGGGCTTGCCTAAGAAAGACCACACTCTGTGGGCAGGGCCCAGAGTGGTGTGGCCAGTTGGCCTGGACCTGCCCCACCTGCCTGTCCAGCGTCAGCCCTGGACTCTCAGACTCCACCCACACTGCCCGTTTTAAGGGATTTTCCTTCCTGTTAGAATTGCCTGCTTGCCCTGCTCTTCCAACTCCCCCACGCCCCACAGAAAACATGCTCAGATTAATTTAAAAATTACTCATTGCCTTACTACAACCATCAACATACTCGTTAAGTAAAATCCGAGCTACCTTCGGCATGCGCCTCCTCAAGTGTCTTCCGCAGCCTGTGCACGGAGCACGAGGTGAGAGTGGCTCTCCACTTCTGAGCGCTCGCTGCTCACCGGCTGCAGTGAGGCTCGTCTCCTCCTGTTTCAGTGCAGTTTAGGGTCCTTCATCTTCACTGACTTACTTTAATTTTTGGATTATGTAAAGCAGGTCCGTGGTCAAAAGTCAGAATATAGAAAAAGGTGCCCAGAAGTGGCTTGTGTCACCCCCTAATGTCTTCTGTTTCTCCTGACTCCCCCACAAAAGCAAGTTCATTGTTCCTGTTTGTAAAAAACACACTCACAATTGAGTCTTTCATGTGTAAAAAGCAGTGATCTTTTCAGAACTCTCAGTTTGCACTTAGGAGCATATTCCAGAGGCCTCCCGTGGTCAGTCTTCCGTGGTCAGTCTTCCGTGGTCAGTCTTCTGTGGTTAGTCTGTGGAGGAGTTTCTCTTGCTTTGTTCCTTCCTGCTGCACAGTATTCTATTGCTTGGCTGAGCTCTTACCTATGAATATTTAGGTTGCCTCCTGTATTTTGCAATGCATGCATGTCATAATGAATAATTTTACATGATTAAAAAAATCTTTCCATATTTCTTTTACAGTTTGTTTCTGAGTACTCTTTCAGTTTTGCTGCCATGAGGAACTTTATTTTCTTTTTTTAGCTTATTTTTATTTTTATTTTCGGTGCCGGAGGTTGAACTCAGGACCCTGTGCTTGCTAGGCAAGCGCTGCTCTGCCGAGCTACCTCCCTGGCCCCGGAACTTTTCTTTCCGTTATGTCTTCTAACGGGGCATTGCCCACGGATGTGGAGTCCGTGGCACTGGGTGGGGGCCCGCACCTGGAGTCCAGCATCTGGCAGGCTGAGGCTGGAGGACCTGGAAGTTTGAGGTCCGCCTGGGCTACACAGTGAGTTCAAGTTCACTCTGAATCATATAGTGAGACCTGTTTCAAAACAAAAATAAATAAATAAAAAAGGGAGCCTGTTGCTTTTTGTATAATTTTGTTGTTGTTTTGTACCGGGGATTGAGCTCAGGACCTTGCTCTTGCCAGGCAGGCACGATATGCACTAATGCATATTGTAATAATAGGCATTTCAGTAACATAGCCTGCGGCTTCACTCAGTCCCGTTATTGTTTGAGTCAGTCTCGGTGTCCAGGAGTGGGACAGGTGACCTGTGAAGGGATGATTCCACTGCTGCTTTTCCTGTCGTGATGCTACTAATGTTCTCCTTTGGTCTGACTGTGCTTACCGATGCATGACACTGTGTGTGACAGAGTTGGGGCATCCTTGCCCTGGTGTGTGCCCCACGAGTCAGGTGATGGCTCCAGTCTGTGGTCTGTGTGTGTTCATGTTGGGGTGTACCCATCAATCCCTGCTCTGTGGGGTGCTACCGTGGGAAGGAGAGGTCGAATTCTGCCGAGGTGTTTCAGCCTGCGTGGGTACCGCCTGGCTTTGCTCCTTAGATGGAGTGATGTGGATGGTAATACCATTAGTGGAGCCTACAACCATGAACTGTTCTTACCTTCATGCTGTCAGTCTTAGGAAGTGCTTGCATGTCCTGTGTGCTGGACCAGCTTAAGTGTCATTGGGATTATCTGGTCTTTAATGTCTCACCACAAAATTTCACTCTGAAATTCTGGTTGTAGAATTTGATGGAGAAATGCTTCTTGTGTGAATTCTAAGGATTTCCGAAGGGCCTTTTATGTTGTGTTTGTGACACAATTGTAAATATGAATAACAAGCTGTCCAGAAATTTGCTTAAAACTGATCCCTTTCTAGATATTCTTTTAAACTGGAATTTTGCAGAGATGGTGTTGATATAAGACAGAGGACCAGCCAAGACCAGAAGTAGCCTGCTTGCAGAAAGCAAAGCCCTCCCAGAGCATCCCTGTTCCTGTGTGGCGTGCTGGCGGAGGCAGGTGGAGGGCAGGAGGGCAGAGCCACCAGAGCACAGTGCCTGGCCAGGCCGGGAGTCAGGAGCACCTCAGGCAGGGAGCCCGTGTGGCCCCGCCTAGCAGCACAGCCGGAGGCTCAGGGGAACTGGACTACTTAGGTGAAAACTTTTGATTTTTTTTAAAGGTTTGTGTGTGTGTGTGGGGGGGGGGACTCACTATGCAGCTCAGACTCTGATTTCTGCCTCCTTAGCGCTGGATTATAGGTGAGCGCCACCATGCCTGGATTCCGTCACCAGCTCAGTGTGCCCAGGGGCGGGGCCGGCATGGCATGTGGTGCCAGGGATTGAACCCTGGCCCCTGTGCCTACCTAAGCAGGCACTTGGTCCTCTGAGCTATGCTGCCTGTTATGGTTCATAGCTAGTTGTGCCCCCCCACCCCCCCACCCCCCGCCCCACAGCCTCCTGTGAGTTATGGGGCATGGGGCAGACATGGCCCGAGGCGCCACAAGTGGCTTGAGGGGCGGGGCCTGAGGGGGCGGGGCCTGAGGGGGAGGGGCACGAGGAGCGGGGCACGAGGGGCGGGGCCAGAGAGGGGCAACCCTTAAACTGGCTAGCCTGTGCTTTCTCAGAGGTGTGG
>NDGN011442228.1:0-24942 GCA_002564285.1 Tympanoctomys barrerae
AGGTAAAGCATGACCTATGTAGCCAGAGTTGTAGCTTTTGGGTCTGATAAGGTCAGTGAAAGAAATGTAACTTTTGTATCTGATAAAGTCAGCCAAGTACTCTCAAGGACCTTTTTCAATAGTCATTACTCTAAGTCCTTCAGTGACTTCCCTTTTACACACACACACACACACACACACACACACACCCTCACACCTTACTCTCATAAGACCTGACAAGATCTGGCTCCATGTCCTTCTCTGGCTTTATGACTCCATTCTTCAAGTGCCCTCTCATGGTCTCCTGCCAGTCCTTGAGGGGTCCATGGTGTTCCCACCTCAGGGCTTTGGTAACTAACATCTGTTCTCCTCTCCCAGGCCTTTCTCCTCCAAGATTCTCTCAGAGTAAGATCCTCACTTCCTCCTGGTCATTGCTCAGTGAATCGTTATGGTCATTTTACTTGAAATCTCAACCCTTAACACATTAATGGCCCTCTCTCCTGCTTTCGTCCTTCTCTGACTGGCTGGTGGAAGCACCATTTTATGTCTGATGTACGTGACTATAAGTGCCATGAAGAATTGTATCTGTTTGATTCATTGGTCCCTAGAAGAGTCCTGGCACATTATAGGTCCCTCATAAATATAAGTATCTGTTCATATAATGAATAAATGAAGCGTGTGAAGTGCTTCTCAGCACCATCAGTGATTATGGCGTACACATTGAAACCACAACAAGATACCTCCTCATGTTAGAGCGGTTGTTGCCAAAAAGATTACAATAACAAGTGTTAGCAAACATGGGAAGAAGTAGGACCCCTCAGTCATGGCTGGTGGGGTTGACAGATCATGCTGGTCAGAGTGCAGGTTCACCTGGACTGGCTTCCATGTCTTTCCTTGGGGACTGGTGCAGCGCACTCCTGGGTGGGTTTGGTGGGGCTTGGTGTCTCGTGGAGATGTGGCCCTGGGGATCTATGTCAAGCCCCTTGCGATCCTCTCTGGTACTCTTCCACTGCTCTGCTTCCTAGTCACCATGTGTTAAGCCACTTCGCTCTAGTATGATGCTACAGTCTTGGAGCTAACTATGGACTAAACCAGCCTGAAACTATGAGCTAAGTTGATCCTTCCCTTTAAATGAGGGGTTTTGGGTATTGTGCATCAGTGGTAAGAAAACTAACCAGCACAGACATAGTCTATGTAGCTTAGCAGTTTCTTAAAAAGTTAAACATAAATTTACTGTTCAGTTGAGCAATTCTACTTGTTATCTATGCAAGATAGATAAAAATACAGTGTGTCTACATAAGTGGGCATATGTATTTGCATACATACGCAGATATTTACAAAAGAATTATCAATAATTGTCTAAAATGCGAGCTAATCAAATGTTCCCCACCAAATGAATAGTTAAACAAAATGTGGTATATCTATATAATGGAATACTATTCAGCAATCAAAAGGATAAAATATTGGCCCGTACTACACCACACATAAACCTAAGATGTATGCCAAGTGAAAGTAGTTGCACAGAAGATTGTATACAGTCTGCTTCTGCTTATATGAAGTTTTTAAAAATTTCTTCTCTTCCAGAGACGATCCATCTAGGAAGATTAGCAGTTGCCCAGAGATGAACGTGGGAACTGGGATTAACCATAAACGAAGGAATGTACAAGTGTGCTCGAAACACTCTAAAGCTGGTGATGCTTGCACCACTTGGTAGATTTATTAAAAATCATTGAGTTTAATGATTAAATATTTAAAACGGGTGAGTTATATTGTGGGTCAGTTATACTTCAATAATGTTTTCTTTAAAACAATGAAAGAGCAAACTGCTCCTTGTGCACAGATCCCTCGTTCAGGTGGCCTAGAGAGTGCAGAGGAGGGTCTGGGCCTCTTTGTCCCCTCCTTTCCATGGTTGGTGTGGACAAAGAAAGCACTCTGCTCCTGGAGCAGGCCCAGCACAGGGATCCTGCAGTCAGCAGGGCTCTGTGGGGCTCAGCGCAGAGATGGGCTGGCTACCAGGCCTGGGCTGGAGCCCACAGAGCCCACAGCGGCAGGGGCGGGGGTCAGTGGGAGGCAGCTGGGGGCTCCCGGGGAGGAAGAGCTGGAATGAGCAGAGGCTCCAGAGAAGCAGAAGGGCAGCCAAGGGAGGACATAAAAGCTATGGAGAGCCTTGAGGCCTCCAAAGGGAATGAGAAGGGCGTTTTACAAATATATCAGGGGAAGAGAGATACTTGAAAGTTGCCTGGCCCATTAATAAATGAGAAGGGAAATAAAATTAATGATGATGATAAAAATGGCTGAGCCACTGAAGTGCTTTGTAAAATTGGTCTTTAACAAGGAAAAGGGGAAAAAAAATTCCCAGGGATGGGCAATTAGAAAGGGACAGATGCCTTGTCAATATAGTTGATGAAAGGTAGGAAAGACAATACTTAGAAAAATTGGATAATGCCTAGCCCATCCAAATCACCATGTCCGGATATAGGCCTTGGGAACTGAAGCGAATTAGTTGATGAAATTATGAAATCCTTGGCAGGTACTTTAATTGTATGCATTTGTGGGGGTGGGGGAGGTAGAATCAATGGGAATTTAAGAGGTGGAGATTAGCAAGGGGGAAGGAGCTGGCCAATGTTTGGGTTTCTGGGTCAGGCCTGGCCTGTGCTGGCTGGGTCACACACAGTTCCATCCTTTCGTCCCCAGCAGCATGGTGTGGGGACTGTGACCAGTCCATTCTCTGGTTGCAGATCCAGAGGTTTGTGAGAGTTGAGGTGTCCTTCCAAGATTACTTAGCTAGCACAGGGTGGTGCCAGGATTTGAACCCATGTTTTTCTGATTCCAAAGAGGCTGTCTTGGCATCTTCTAGAGGCATTTTCTAACTCTTACTGTTTGACACCATATATCAGAGAGCCACCCACCCATCCTTCCACCAGCAAGCGGCCTGGAGCAGTCCTCTTTAGTCCTAACACCTTGGGATGCTAATGACAACCCCGCGAGGCTGTCTCACTTTGACTCTGAGGTGTTTCAAGAAGGTTTCAGGACCTACATGTTGAGGAGAAAGAAACCGGGCAGAGGTTATACAGTGGCACTAGACTGCTCAGGGCTGTGTGAGTTCTTAGTCCCGAGTCCTCATCACACCTTTGGGAAACTGAGAACTGAGACGGGGAGGGATTTGCTGAAGCTGATGCCCGCGGGAGTGAGAGCCACAGCCTGGCCGGCCGATCTGCCTTCAAGGCACTGTTTCCTCTGCTGCTCAGCTGGAGCCTGCTATTTGCCCTGGTTCTGTTTTCTGGTGTCCCAAGTGTGACCTCAGCCTTGCTTTTCAGCTTGCACTCTGCCCATCCTCTGCCTCTGGTGCTATCACTGCAAATGAGGCAGGAGGGAGAAACTTGTGGGCCCCGTTATGTCCCTGTCCTACTGTGGTCTTGGGGTCCTGGGCATGATGTGATGGGAAGTCACTTGGGATCCATTACAATTCAGCCGTAATTCTTTCTATTCCCTCAACTGCCCTAACCGTTGGCAGGGTTTCACCAGGAGCTTGGCTGTATGATCTGCTTTGGTCAATAACACCGTGGCAGCGCTACATAAGCAGGAAGCCAGCCTGTGCTTGTGTCTCTCACCTTATATCTGTGCCACTTCCTGTCCTGACATGAGCGTGCTGGCTTGCGTGCCATCCCGAGAGGATGACAGATACTCAGAGCAGAGACGCCACTTCGAAACGCCTCCCTCGGTGTGCAGCAGAATGGCCTCTGCTGCTGCGATCTGAGATGTAACTGCGATCAGGGCAGACGCCGCCAACATGACTATCGTTGAGGCCAGATGCCCTTTGGCCAGATGCCAAAGATTTGTGATTGTTCATTACTCAGCGATAGCTAACTGATTTATTCTCATCTATGTGGTGACTGTGAGAGCTCTCCAAATCCTAACAAAAAAATCTCTTTTTACTCCAGTTTATTAAAATTAAAAAACAAACAAACAAACAAAAAAACCCATTCAGTGCCCAGTGGGTGCCCCTTGGTGTTTGGCTGAATGTGTTCAGAAGCTTCAGGTTCTGTCTTTGAGGAGCTCACCCTGCGGAAGACGGGGCGATAGACAGATGACTATAGAACAGGAAATCAGCGAAGGCACCTGGAGGAGAAGGTCCTTTATACTATGAATTGGAGGAGGTAGGAAGGGCCAAGGGAGCTCCAGACAGAACGTGCAGCCTGAGCTGACATGAGGTGCAAAGCAGGTAGCTATATTTTGGAACCCAAATTTTTGGAGTTACAGGTAGAGCCCAGGTCCAGCTGTGACATTTTATAAGCCCCTGACCCAATGTTTTAATTAAAAACAACCAGGAACCAACAACGGCAACTTATTACCCGATGGTGAAGTCCAGGTATACTCCATGGAATGACCCAGCGGCGCAAGATGTGATAAAACTTGAAGGAACTCAAAGGGAACGAAAGACTCCCCAAGCTCCCGCTGATGCAATCAACACCATAATCCAGGAAAACCAAAGGCACAGAGGTAATTATACACCTGCAGCTGCTCCAGGGAGGCGGCTGGGGTTCGGAGCCAGGGCAGGTCTGGTGTGGAGAGCATCCACAGCCCAGGCGGTGGGGGCAGGGTGGACGGGGCCACTGTGCCTCCTCCCCACTCTCCGCCATCCCCGTGTCCCCAACCCTCAGCCTTCCTGAAGATTGCTCCTTTCTGCACAGGAAGGTGGTTGGAGGTGGCGAGCGGGGAAGGTGGGCAGAGTCGGGGCTGTGAGGTCGGCAGTGTCCTCTCTAGCGCTCCCCCTCCAGGAGTGGGGAAGCCCAGCCCCAGTGTGTGTGTGTGTGTGTGTGTGTGTGTGTGTGTGTGTGTGTGTGTGATTTCAGAGTTAATCTGTCTGCACTAATTAAATATTGACGGCTGTTAAATATTCATAGGGCGTTTTAGCTGGCAGCTCAGCTGTCTCCTGGCCCTTCTGGCGCCACTCTGCCATGGGCAGTTTTGGCTGGTCACCTCGTCCTCCTGGCCATCACCCTCTGCTGCCTGGACCTCCCTTGTCAGGTGTCTCCCAGTGCTGGGTGCAAGGCTGCCCTCTCCCTGCCTCTGTAGTCGCCTCACCGGCCCCAGGGACACCCATTCGGTCTGCTTGTGTGCAATTCGGGGCCCTGGAAAGGGCTGCCTCTTTAATCAGGGTGCGTGGCAGGGGTGGGTTGCCAGCGTAACCAGGTGTCCCCTTGGTGGTCTCAGGAGGGCTCCGAGCTGCTGGGAACCTGGCTGCGGCTTTCCCTGAGACTTCACTTTCCAGATCCCCTCCCATCCGGGGTGTGAGCTGGGTGGTGGGTCATCTAGGGTAGCAGGGAGGTCAGGAGCTTGAGGGATGGAAACTCACAGGGTGGCCGGGAGCTCACATGCAGCCCCTGAGAGGAGCATGAAGTCACCAAGGCAGGACAGAGCACTTGTCTGGGAGGACACAGCTAGGGAAACCTGGGCTGCAGGAAGGTGGCTGGGCAGCGGGTGGACGGCAGTGCACTAAAAAGCACAGAACAGGGGGCGCTGGGCTGGCAGGGGGATGTGGCAACCCCACTTCTGCTGGGCCTGGGCCTCCGTCTGCTTCATCGCCCACCCCTGACTCCTGCCCCTGCTCCTCCTTTCCCTCCTGTTTCCTTCCTCACTCAGCACCTGCTCTCTCAGCAGTGTGGTCACCTCCATCCTACATTCTGTGGGGCTGGTAGGGGCAGAGAAGCCTTCTGGGAGGCTGGAGCCTGGGGTAGGGTGTCTGCTGCATGTGGTCAGGAAGTCAGCTTCTCATTGTTTCCTTCTGGTGTCCCCCATGCCTTAGGCGGGGCAGCTTGTCGCCAGGCAGGGAAGACCAACACCTCAGCCAGGCATTGGATCTAACACCCGCTCCCCCAGAGCAAGAAGAGGGACCAGGCCCCTCTGAGGCTCCCATTGGTCCTCCAGGAGCTGGGCCTGTCACTGCCTGGAACCTGGCTTCCCTCCTTGGTGTGGGTCTGGGGTGTCTGGGATGGTGATGTGGTTCTGGTCACATGGAGTCTGTGAGGTGCAGTGAGGTAGCACCCGTGTGACAGTGTGTGTCACTCTCCCTGCGTACGGAACTCTGACTTCAAAGGGCTCTAAGAACCTGGCTGCTTCCTTCCATCAGGACAACACTGAGGACCGCAGTGCTGACGACAAAGCCATCAGTGGGCGAGGGATTGCTGGCTGCCAGTTTCAGCACTCCCGTGCTGTTTCACTGAACTCTTATCCAGCCTTTCCAATTAGTCTTAGTGCCCAGGTTTTGCACATAAGGCAGGGGGAGCTCCGAGAGGTCCAGCCCTGTTCAGAGTCACACGGCACAGAGCAAGGCTGGCATGAGTCCCAGGCAAGCTGACATCCAGAGACCATGGCCTGATTTTCATATTTTCCCATCACAGAAGTCAGCTGCCACCATACTCAGATAGATTCCAGGCTTGCCTTGCACTGCCTGACTTAGTTCCTGGGTGGTGGAGGTAGGAGGTCAGCTTCTCCTGGGCCAGGGCAGGAGCTGCCAGCCCTGTGGGCCACTGTCCTCTTTCCTGGGGCAGGGGCTCAGCGAGCTGCCTTTGGATCAGAACCTCTTGTCTGGACATCGCTCAGGGCTCTTTCTTTTTTTTTTCTAGGGCTCTTTTAAAGATGCTGACCTGATATAGAGGTAGCAATAAAATGGGAGAGAGTTTGCACTTCCCTTAGGCCAGGGCCAAGCACCAGGCTGCACTAATCATGGTGGTTGCCCGGTGACCAGAGCAAGGGATCATGGGAAAGAGAGGCACAGGGGTCACCCAGGCCCTCCCGATAGGAATGGAGTCAGGAAGAGCTAGCCTGTGGGCTGCAGTGCCTCTTCTGACTTACAGCAGATGTGGGCTAAGTGTCAGTCTCCAGTCACGTCTGTGTTCTCAGATTCTGGTAAATCGCACAAAGGAATCCATTCCTTGGATGACTCCCCTTCCAGAAAAGTCAGCTGGTCCAGACTGCTGCTGTGCAGGATCCCAGTAGCTCGCTCACCACAGTCCCTCCTCTCGCACTCCATAGCTGTGCATCCTGTACCCACTGCATTCCACGCCCTGGGACACAGCGGCGGGTGGACTGGATAAAAATCCCTTTCCTGGGATGGTGAGATAACTCATCAGTCTAAACACCTGCCTGCCAAGTGCAAGATCCTGAGTTCGATCCCTGGTAGCTCATGCCATGCTGGCCCTGGAACCTGGCATGGTGGCGCACACCTGTAATCCTAGTGCTGGGGAAGCTGAGACAGGAGGATCACTATGAGTCCAAACTGCATAGTGAGACCCTGTGTTGGAAGGAAAAAAAAAAAATCTCTTTCCCCAGTGAAACCACCAATCCCACAGAGCAGGCACATTTGGAAGACGGTACACAGCGGGAAGCGGAGAAAGAAGGGACCAGCTAGGGGCCACAGCAATGGCTACTTCAGGCGACAGGTGACAGTGTCCTGCCATGATGTTGGGGCCTGTGACAGGGTTAGGGGATGACATATGTCCCTAGGAGACAGAGCACAGTGTGTGGTACAGACTGGAGGAGGGGGCAAGGCTGCAGGTGGGGGCTGTCCTGGAGGACGCAGGGTGGGGTGGCGCAGGCGGGGCACAGCAGAGCTTCCTATGCGGCTGTGGGACTCAGGTTGATGCCTGGGAGTTAGATCCACAGCTGAGAAGTCCAGCCTGCGACTGGGACACATATCAGGAATCCAAGGCCGTGGCCCACCTAGAGAAGTAAATTTGGTTGTTATCACAATACCCACAGCATTTGAAACCATGAAGCTGTGTGAGACAGCCAGGCAGAAAGAGTAGATCAAAGAGTAGTTTATAGGTGAGAGGGGTGACAGGAGCCACAAGAGAGATCAGCTCTGCCAGGCAGTCCCCAGAACCTGGCAGGGACTAAGGCTCTGGCTTCCTGTGCCCCCAGGACGCGCCTCTCGGGAGCCATCGCTGCACTTTTGGCAGGTCTTTTCTGCCCTCTAGTGTCTATCATAGGAAACGCACCCAACAGAGCTGGCTGATCAAGGGCTTTTTCTGGCTGTTGCTTGATCTTTTCCAGCGTCCATCCCTAGTTTGTAGTGTCAGGGGCTGGGCACTGACTATCTCAGGAGGGAATAAAATGCCGTCGCCGGAAGTCATGGCGTAGTGGAAGGAAAGACGCCAGCACCGTATCCTGTGACAGTGGATCTCGGATTGGGGCCCTTGGGTGACAGCAGGAGACACCTTTTGAGGTTTTTTTTTTAACATAAAGAATTTCTTAGTCAGAATTTAAAGTACAAACATAAAGAATTAGAATTTGGGCGCTTAAGAGAGAGGCACATGATTGCCGGAAGCTGGAACTATTTATGTGGCTTTTAGCTGCGGAAATTTGTGGAATTTTGCATCTAAGGAAAGTTTGAGTCTGGCTCGTTTTACAGGTGACAAAGTGGCCTAGTTTATAGGAGAAAGGCACTGTGTGTCCCACTGTATTTTTATTTCTGAAAGATCAGTGCCGTCTTCCCCAAGCACTCTTTGAATTCCCTGAATCTGTTGCTTTACCGTAAGATTACATGTCCACCCCTTAAGTTATCAATGAAGACAATTTATGGATTATGATACCGTGAAGAGATTTGGGGTGTGATGGGCTTGGAAATTAAAAAAAAAAAAAAAGAAGCACAATCAAAGCTAGGGGGAACGGATGTGGATGATCCGGGGAACTTCGTGTTGGCGGAACTTCAACTTCCGCCACAATGTCCTCCTGTCCTTCTGGTCTTTAGCTTCCCTTTGCTGTCCCCGGGTGGGGGTCGGGGAACTGCTGCAGGCACCCAGAGCATAGGAGGCAGAGGTGCCGCAGAAGATTCTGTAATGCGCAGAGCGTCCCCCGCACAGAGGAGGATCTGGCCGCGCCATCAATAAGTGCTGAGGCTGAGAAACCCCGAGCCAAGACACGGTGTCAGGTGCTATAATAAAAGTATTGACCAGAGCGCCTGGATGCAGCGGAAGGAGGAGTAAGGCCTGTCTTTGGGAGCCAGGAAAGCTTCTCTTCTCAGAGGCTGCGGCTTCAACTTGTCTTAAAGGACGGGAGGGGATTCGCCAAATCCAAAGAGGAGGTCTAGCAGAGCAGGGTGTGGGAGCAGGTGCGAATCGTGTCCCAGAGGACCCCTCTTGGTGGGTGTGAACCCAGGCCCAGCGGTGCCATGTGGCCCCAGTTTGTGTGAAGTGATGCGGGGACGTGCTTTTTCACTGAGGCCTCTGCACGCTGAACTGTGTGCGGCACTGGGTGGGGGAGTCCCGGCGGCCTGGGGCTCTGCAGCGGGCCTTGCACGTAGGGCAGGAGGTGGTGACACTGGGCTTTAATCTGAACACTGCCGCTGTCTGGCTGTGAGCCCCGAGGTGGGTGTCAGCTCTTTCTAGGTTTGGTTTCTTCATCTTTCCCCACAGCAGGTGGACCAGGCCGTGTCTGAGGGTCTGGCTGGCTCTCACTTCCGTATTCTTACAGTTTTTTCCTACCCACCTCTGAGAAGAGGATCCCAGCACCAGATAGTGCTTGATGGCAGGCCCAGCGGCCAGCCTGTCAGGGTTGTTCCTGCTCTCCAGGAGCAGGGTCTTTAAAAGACTTGAGAAGATTCCTATGCCCTTGGCTCTTCAGGATGTGTCTCATCAAGACTTGGGACCCCCTGAGAATCGCTACTAGAATCAGTGCTTTGCAAAGCCCCAGATACGATGGAGCTATCTGAGGCTTCTGACTCCCACGCTGTGTTTCTGGGGAGCTGGGGAAAGGCTCTGTCACACGACAAGCAGAAAGGGCACAGCCCAGAGAGCCATCAGAGTGAACGCTGTCTTGCTATTTACAGATGGCTTAACCGGAGTAGGCAGGAATGACAGCAGATGCGGTGGAAGCAGGACCGGGTAGAAAGGGCTTCTAACGAGACAGCCTCCCAGCTGTGTGTGGCCATTCACAGCTTCCAGAGCATCCCTCCCGGCAGGACAGGGTGTGCGTGGGGCCCTTTGGTGGAATGGAGTGCAGAGGCGCACTTGGCTGGCTAGCACGAGCCTGAGTTTGGCAGTGAAGGCTGCTTGCCGGCTCAGTTTCCTGAGCCCCTATTCTGGCACATTCTCCCCGACACAGGGGGAGGCTGGGGTCCAGAGACACAGGTGGATCTGCCGTGAGTTCATCTACCTACGGACTGAAACCCCTGGGAACAGATTTGCCCGCTGGCCAGCATCTCCTGACTTTTGTCAGGCTCAGGGACAGTCACATCCCTCATCTGTCCGTTCCATTGTCAGGGGCGCCCTAGGCATGTAGCCCTCTCAGCATGTCCAGCATCATGAGCCCGCAGGCATCTGTTATAAAAATGGCCTGGAAAGCAAGCATAGAAAGAAGAGAGCAGAGAGAACAATGATCTATCCTGCCACCCAAGCCTTAGTTTGGGGCTACATTTACTTCCTTAGTTTTTGCTGCCTGTAAGTCTTTTCATTTCTTCCCTTCTCACATAGTTGAGTTCAGAGTGACTATACAATTTCATACCCTGATTTCACTCCCACGATCGTAAGTATTTTCCATGTTATTACACACACTTCATAAATGCCGTGCTGCGGGCAACAAGCTCACCGAACCAGCCCCCAACTGGTGCGCATTTAGACTGTTTCAAATTTTTCACTGTTCCACATAATGCTTCATAACGCGGTGCTCGCAGGGTCTAGGATGGCTTTCTTGGGCTGGGCAGATAGGGAGAATGCTGATGACACACGCCTCGGGCTGTCATGGACTCTGACCCAGGGCCGCCGGCCCGGTAGGGGCCCAGGCTGAGGGCTCGTGGGCGCCTCTCCTCTTTCCTGACCCTTTTCCCTCCAGGCCATGTTTCGTTCCTTATTTTCCTTACTCTAACGATGTGCACCCTCTTTTTCAAGATTTTTCCACTAAAACCTGTCATGTTGTGTAATACACGCTGCTTTTTGAAAGTAGAAGGGGGAAAATCAAGCCCTAAACTATGTTGATAAAAAATAGAATTTATTTGTTCAGTACACTGAAAAGCTCCCTGGCTTCAGAAAGAGCTGGACTTAGGTGCTTACTCACCAGGCTCAGGGCGTGATTTTTCCCAGCTTCTCAGCCCAGTTTCTTCTGGGGGGCTTCATCCTCATGCCCCTTGGGCTGGCAAGGAGGCTACGGGAGAACAGTCCAGCCTTCCTGTTTGTAGCCCTACAGCAGAGAGCAAGATTTTCTTGCTGGCAGCTCATAGATAAAACCCAGACTTCACTTTGATTGGATTAACTTAAGTCACTCATTTACTCCTGAAATAATCACTGTCACCAGAGATGTGGCCTGCGCTTAGGCTTAGAGAACACACACCGCCTCTTGGTGCCTGGGGCTGGGCTTGGCTCTGCTTGTCCCGGAGCTCATAGGTTAGGAGACTCAGCTCCTGCAGAGTGTGTGTGTGTGGGGGGGGGGTTGACTTTTGTCACTAGAAAAGGAGTGATCGGAAGGTGGAGATAACCAAAGGGCAGGTATTATTCTGTCTGGGGGAAGAATCTTGTCTCAGAAGCATAGTGGTTTGGACCTGACATGTACTACAAACACAGCCATTCTGACTTGCTTGCCTCTGAGCACAGGGAGCTCACCACCATCCAGGACATCACGATCCACCCTTGGGACAGTTGTAACTGCAGAGAATTAATTCTCCTCAGTGGCAATCCTGCACATATGTTTCTCTTCCCCTGCACCTTCGCAGTGGCCCTCCTGAGCCCTCTTGGGAGGCCTCAAATGTGTGGAGGCAGAGCTTGGCCTCTCTGGACTGGACAGGGGCTGGACTTCACTGGGTGTGATATGGTTTCCCAGATCTTTGCATTAATGTCCTCGGACACTCTTTTGTGGCTCAGGATAAAGTCAAGACCTGACCTCAAGATGGGCTCTGATGCAAGCAGATCAGTTCATGGCTTTTCAGGCAGGTTTGGTAATTTACCTAGACTCCTACTAAAAAAAAAAAAAAAAAAACCAAAAAAACTTGCCCTGCAGCAGGGACATTTGTTTCCAGTTCAAGTATCTGAATTGTTCCTTCCCCTGTGGCTCATGTAAATTGCTCTTTGAACCAATTTCAGGCCCTGAAAGCAAAAATCACAAACCCAGCCATGTGTTACTGAAGAGGACAGTTGCGACCTGTGGCTGAAGGCATCCCCTTCCCAGAAGAAAGCTCTCTGTTTCAGCCACAAGCAGGAAGGTACAGGCTACTCAAGTGGCTGTGGGGACCCACTCCAAGCTCACCTCTCTGTCCTGCAGCCTGTCACTCAGAGCTGGTCTTGTGACAGCATCTCGCTCATCACGGGCCTGGAAGATTGTAGCTTAGGTACAACATGAATGGAACTTTCTTTCTTTCTTTTTTTAAAAAAATCTTTTATTTATTTATTTATTTATTTGCTACAGGGTCTCACTATGCAGCTCACCCTCATAGTGATTCTTCTGTCTCAGCCTCCCCAGCACTGGGATTACAGGCACGCACCACCACACCTGGATTCAGTGGCCAGCACAGCACATGGCAGCAGGGATCAAACTCTGGTCCTTGTGTTTGTCAGGCAGGCACTCAGACTGCCAAGCTATCTCCCCAGCCTGAATCTTTCTTTTTTGATGCTCACACCACACCCCAAGGCTTTCTGCAAGCCTGTGTTTTTCTTCGTGCAGTAGAAGGAAGCCACTCTTTAAGATTGAAACCAGCCTCTTGCTCTGGCTGGCCTCGAGCATCATATGAGACCACCATCCCTCTGAGGGCTACAGGCAAGAAAGGGGAAGGGCAATCACCTAGGGACTGCAGACGAAGCTGGTTGGCTGCCCTCTCAACTCTGCCGTCTGAGTGAGTATGTGTCCTACTTGTAACGCTCACTGTTGCAACATGTAAATCCAATGTTGTGGGTCAGATACTGTGGAACTCTATTTGCTACTTCTGTGGTAGGATGAGTTTTGAAATCAGGTCATCAAGGAGATGGCTTTGATATTCCCCAGGATCTCAGCCTTCTGGATGCTTTACCATCTTTAACTGGGCGCTTCCACCATGACCTCGGAAACCTGGGGAAATGCTATGTGTCTTGGGGTGGGCCATAGTAGACGGTGGCTAGGCAGTTGATAAATTCCTGAAGGTCATCTCCTGTTGGAACTCCTCCCTTCCCTCCCCAAAGCCCAGCACAGGACCAAGGCAGGGGTCCTGTGTGTGCATAAGCCCTAGGGAACAATCCTCGGATGTCCACATTCCACTCTTTGCTTCACCCATGTGAACATGGCACATATCCTCAGGACCTCATGATAGAATTATGAGGATAAAGACAAGATTTTAATCAAATTGCTTGGGAGGTCTGAAGGTTTGTAGTGCCAGAAACATTGATAAGTAAAACTCAGAGACAGAAAGTCAAGGACGGGTTTTTGATAGCACGGTGTGCTTCGGGGTGGCGTGGCATCTTCTGACTTGTGTTAACAACACTCAACTGCCGTTATGCCGTCTTGTCAGCCCTCTTCACGTTAACATCCCTTTCTGAGCATCTCCAACTTGAGTGTCTTGTACAGGCTCTCAGCTGGTTCAGTCGACTGTAATTAGTGCCTTGTTGCTCCGGGGGACTCTTTGCTACTGCGGAGTGACAGCTTCCACTGGCGGGATCCTCTTCTTAGACCGGTTGCCACTCATCCTCACCTAGTTCTTGAAGCATCATTTCTCTTGGAAACATTACCGCTCTCCAGCTGCAAGGCGACACTTCTTCCCCGAGTCCATCTCTGCACTGGTCTTGCCTTCAGGGAGCCTGGCCCTCTGAAGGCAACAGGAATGAAGAACGGTGTCCATTTGTGTCCTTTCCTTACTTCCTAGATATATACGAGACCATGCCTTAGTGGCCTAGGCCAGCTCAGCAGAGAGAGGAAATATTTGCAGAGACTGTGTGCCCCTGCTGGTGTGTCGGTGAGCACACATTCCACTAAGTCCACTTCTTTTCATTATTCTCAAGCACCTCTTGATTTATAACCTCCTTTCCTTTCCAACCTTCCCAGTTTTTTCTCTTGCGCACACACTAGGTTCTAAATACTGAGCCTTCCATTGCCAAATTCAATGATTTTTCTGAGTTATAATAACACTCACAGCTTTCAAAGCATCAGCATTTCAAATGGAGGCCCATAGCTGCTTGCCCTCATGACTTTTCTCATTCAACCCTTGGCATAACACGTACCCATTAACGTTGATCAGAGCAGAGGATTCCTGTTCTTATATTCACTTTCCCTACTTGACTCAATTTGTAAACAACAGTTTCTATATCCAGCAATTTCAGGAAAGGAGCAGGGGTACTTTCTCCCAAGCTTCCATGCCTGCTCTTGATATAACTGGATCTTATCCAAGCATCCTTTCGAGGAAGCATGCTTTGCAATGAATGGGAAACAAGCCCTATATAGTAGCACGAAGCCCTTCTTACTTAAAGTGGCCTGAAGAGTAATTCTATTCATGTGGCGTACAGTTCAACCCCAGGACCATTGGCAGGGCAGCCAGCTTGGGGTGCTTCAGAGAGGGTGCATTCTCTGGACCCGTGGGGAGGGTTTGGCTGGAGTGTGTATGACAGCCGTGGGAAATGATAGAGATATGTCAATCCTGGGGAAGGAACACTGGATCCTGGGTCCTATAAAAGAAGTCCATAGACTCTTTACACCCAATAGCTATGCTGGGACACCACCCCCAAACCAATCTGTAGACCTCTGCGCTGCTGTTCTCCTGTCTGGAGCATTGTCCACCAGAGCTGTGCTTTGACCTAATCCTGCAGATAAAGACTGGTGACACCGTCCAGACCTCTTCCTCTGTCAACACGACATCCCATCAAAACCTCTCGTACCAGGGCTGGTGAGATAACTCAGAGGACTAAGTGACTGCTTAGGCAAGTGCAGGGACCAAGGTTTGATCCCTGGTATTGCACACAACCCTGGCCCTGCCCCCAGGCATGCTGAGCTCGCCACCGAGACCGTGCGTGGTGGTGCATGCCTGTAATCCCAGTGCCAGGGAGGCGGCAAACACGAGGATCACTACGAGTCTGAGCTGCTTAGTGAGATCTTGTACAAAATACACATTTAAAAAAAAAACCCTCTTGTACCAGTGGGCTGCCACTCTTGCTCGCAGGAGTGTGTGTAGGTGTGTGTGCATGTGTGTGTGCATGTGTATGTGCGTGTGTGTCTCTTTGTGTGTGTGTGTGTGTGTGTGTGTGTGTACATCAATATTCCCTTTTGACTGAAAGGCTTTTGGAGGATAGAAAGCACTGCTTCCTCCTTGTACACTCCCCAGTGTGCGGCATGTGGTCAATTCCCAATGAATGTTGAATGAATGACTAAAATTGGTGTCCAACTCATCATGAAATCTTAATGAATGTTAAAAATCTAAATGAGTATTATCCCCTCCTAAGTCTCTTCCTTATCAATATCCAGGAAGACCTTTGATTTGCACACTAATGGTCACCATGCATATTTCATGCAAAGGCTTTCAGGACCCACTGAGCCCCTGCCATCTGTGCTCAGGGGTGCCGTGTTATTCTACCATGTTAACACATTTCATTTTGCCCCCGTGGCCCCTCTCCTTTGGGGTTGCTGGCAATTTCCAGTTATTATAGGGCTTGTGCTGCTATTGCCATGTTTTTCTTTCTCTTGGGATAGTACCAGTTTTTTCTTTCCAATTTTTTTTTTTTTTTTTACCCAAAGACAGAATTACTAGATCAGAGTCACAGCATCAGCTTTCCCTTACCGTACCTGATTGCTTATGGAAATCGTTCCAGTCTTTCTGACAAGCAGGGCTAAAGGACCTGCACCTACTGGCTGCGGATCCTGAGTCTTATCATATTTATTTTTGTGGCTTTAATAGGCACATAACAGGGCCTGAAAGTTGCTTGGATCTAAATGTGATTTCCTAGCTGGTGAGACTGTACCTGTTTCCATGTGATGATTTACTGTCTCCATTTCCTTGTACGACTTTGCTCATCTCTTTTGACCACTTACAGGGAGGATCACAGTGGCCCATCCATTATCTGCTGTGGGCACTAAGCAGGCCCAGGAAGGAGATTGAAGAAGAACATAACAAATGATGCAGCTTTCCCTTTGATATTTATTTTTATTACATTCTGGTGCAAAAAAAAATTTCCTTCTTATATATTTGAACCCGTCCATCAACGCAGATGGTGTCTGTATCTTCAATAGCTGGAAATTTATCTCCTCATCAGCAGCAGGGGTGACAATGCTGGTTTTTTGTCTCCAGGTTTGTCACAGATTAACAGGAAGATACAGCTCAACTTGACGGGCATGCTGTATGAATTTAAATGAAGTCTCCTCTGGCCTGTTAGCCAACTGTCCCGGTGATGCTTATTAAATACTGATCTCTTTTTTCAACGTGCTCCTTTGCTGGCCTAAAGCTGGTTTTGCCAGAGTTCAAATATACCTCAGGAATCTCTCTCTACTAATGACCTTTGCTGTTTTTTTTTAATTCAGTACACGATGTTACAGTGATTGACAATTCACATCTTAATCACTCAGAAGGAATCGGCTATCATTGCAGTTAAAAGACAAATCCTTTGACAGTTCTTTACCTGCAAGAATAAATGTCCCACACTTGGAGCTGTCAAATTCTATTAGAGGACTTAGGAGGATTTAGGGTGGGATTGAATTAACTCTACATATTGACTCTGCGACACAGCGTATATACTTAGGGATTACAATGAGGCCAGAGCTCAATGTTCCCCAAAGACCTCAGAGATTCAGCAGAAGAAAGACTCATGTTTCCTTCCACCAGGCCTGGCCTGTGCAGGATCATGGCTCAGTCAGCCAGTCCCAATGCTGACTCTTCTGAGTACATCATTCTTCTGTAGCCTTCCTCCATCCCCACCCTAGGGAAGTGGCTGGGAAGAGCTGGTGGAAATCAGTTGTTAGTCTGCTCATCTTGCAGGAAAGGTGTCAGAATGTATAGGTGGCAGGCAGGTGGGAATGTCAGTAGAGGATTTGCTGCCCATCGAATCAGTCTTGGATCCACAGAAAATGATTTTTACCACTTTTGTGCCAATAGTTTTAATTCAGCCCCATGTCTTTTGGTAGTGTTCTCCCCCAAAGCCCTAACTGTGAGGACAACACCACATCTCAGTCACACCAGGGTGGCTGGGTGCTCTCGGAGGAAGACCTCATAGCTATGTACACTGGGGCTGTCAAAAATTCCAAGTCCCTTCTAAGACCCACGGTGCATATTCTCTCTCCAGCCTGTCTTTCCTGCCTCCCTCTTGTCTGCCAGGATCCTTGCTCATGCATGGATCCATTTCTCCTCAGCCCTCACCCTTCAGATCCCACTCTTGAGCTCACGTGCTCCTTTCCCTGCCTCTCTCCTGGTTCCTCCCCCTCAGTACTTAGCTAACCTCTTTTGACTTCATTATTTTAAAAACTCTCCTTTAACTCTAGTACTTCTTTTCTCTTTCCTCTTCCTTCATTAATACTGATCCACACTATCTCATCCTTTGATTCCAACTAACTTTCCAACTCACTGCTATAAAGATTTCCCTTACTACTCCACAGTCTGTTTTTCTAGGTGTCACTAGTTGCCAAGAGAACAAATGGTTTCCTGACTTCTAAATCCAACAATCCTCCCTCTGAGCTTGGACTATCTGAATGTCAGGCTTCAGAGGCAATGCTATCCTTTTTTATTCTCCATCTGGGCATTCAGATGATTTTGGTTATCCCAAACTGATGCTGAGTCCCCACAAGGCATTCCCTTGAGGGCTTTCTGTAGTGGCTGGCTACCCAAGTGCAGATGTCTTTCAAACTGTGTCTCCAGGTCTGGGATAACTCTTTCCTGAATTGCAGGTCCTTAATGTGAGCTCTGGAACCTGGATATCTGTGTATGAAACTGCTCTTGCCACATGGTGTTCATGTAACCTTGAGCCAATTGTTCCATATGTTCCTCCCCTTTGTCACATGTGGGTGATGCCACATGTGATATGCTTAATTTTCACACGTCAACTTGACTGGAGTAAGAACTGCCTAGAAGACTGGTAAAGCTCTGGATGTGGATAATCGACGCCTGGATTATAAACAGAGGGAGAGACCCACCCTAGATGTGGGTGGCACCAACCAATAGGCTTGTAACTTGGATGGAATAATAAGAGAAAAGAGGAAGGATTTCTTTTTTTTTTTCTGGAGAAATTTGAGTCTTCACTGATGCCTTTGGATGTTGGTCTCCAGTTCTTTCAGGTTTCCAGCACAGACTCTTCGGCTTTCACACACAAACATACACTGGGGCCTCTGCAGTGAGCTATGAAGTCTTACACCTCTAAGTGCTGCTGCTACTGGATTCATTAATTTCTGATCCAGCAGTTGGCCAAGGGGACTCTTCTGATTCTGATTCTGTAAGCCTACCTCATAAATACCTCACATAATCATATATGCTATTAAATCTGTTCCTCTTAGAGAATGCTGGCTAATATGCTAGTGAAATCCCCAAACAACCCCATGGCTAATCCCTCTCCATGTCCCTCTTCCACATCTCTCTTCACCTCCTGCCTCATCCCTGGCTGTCACCAACATCCCCTACTTAGGCGACAGCATGAGCTCTCTCACCAGCCCCTCTTGCTCCAAAGCTCACCCCTCTTGAGCCTGGTTGGTGTCACTGATTTCTCTTCTCCTTCAGACATCCAGCCACATGACTGTCTTCCTTGCCTACAGCAGCACAGTCACATGACTCCTTTCCCTGTGTTTTTTGCCATTTCACCTGTTGCTCCCTCTGCTCAGAACAGTCTTTTCCTATTCTTTACATTGCCAACTCCTTGTCTTTGTGACCTCACATTAGCAGCATCTCTGCCAGCCAACGTTGGAAGGAACACCTGGTCCTCTGTGCCCCTAGACCTCATTACCAGGGCTCCTCCTCCTTATTCCTACCCTATGTAACTGCCTGTTTAGAAGTTCATATTTCCCACGGTGATCTCTTACTTATACTTGTATGTCCAGTGCGGGCAAGCAGGAGTTGTCCCATAAATAGTTGCTGATAAACTATCTAATTTCCTGTCCTTGTGATAAAATATGTGCTCCACCATACTCTTCAGTGACCTGGTCCTTGGAGTCAGTATCGACCTCTCTTATCCCAGTCCCCCCATTGAGAAGATTCAGGAGATGTACACACAGTGGATAATGATAATGGTGATAACAGTTGGGGACCTGGGTGTCTAGGAATCCATGGTGTGGGAGGGGACAGGAGATGAGAAGGGCAGATGTCTCTTGGAGGCAGTAACTCTGAGCTGACAGTCTTTAAAAAAGAAGAGTTGGATAGGGGAAAAAGGATGGGAAACATGCTAAGAGTCTTCCATGTGCCGAAGAGCAGCTATGTAGGCACAATCCTGTGCTTGCTTTCATTCACAATTTTCATCTTCTCTCAGCTCCTTTTCATTGAAAGACCATGGTGTACCCCCAGGATACCAAGTATTGCTGTCCTCTAGAACCTCTTTGATGTCTTCACTCATCTAAATAATCCCTCTTGTCCTCCAGCGCAAACTCTGCATAACCGATGCTACACAGATCAAGTGTCAAATGCATGCCTGTCTTCACTCATGATTTCCCCAGGCAAGAAAGTGGACTCTGAGGAGGTGAATCATTTATCTAAGGTTGCACAGAGTTAATTAGAAGAACATCCAGATTCAACTCCAAGGACCTGCCCTTTCCATCACACACTGGTGCCTTCTACACACTCAACGGTGGCTTTCAGGGGGTGAGGCGGAGTAGAGTGTAACAACATCCAACTCTTTAACTTTTCCAGTTAACCTTGCTGGATAGATTTTTACATGAAATGCATCAAGTACTGGTATGTAGAGGCACTTATTCAACAAAAATAGACAGGAACATTTTCCTTTACAGTTTAGAGAAATTAGGAATAAATCTCACAAAAAATAAGGGCTTATCTAGTCACAGAGAAGTTGGAAACACTCCTAAATAAAGCCATGGAAAGGGAAGAAATTCAAAACAAAGTGTTTAAAGAACAGAAATATAAACACAGCATATCATATAAATTTATGGAATGCTGCCACACTTGTACTTAGAGGAAAAAGTATGGCTCCTGATGGCTTCTATTAGTGAGAAAGAAGCAAAAGCAGGAATTAAGTCTCTACATAAATAACCTAGAATGGGTACAAATTACCAAGTGAAAGAAAGTGGGAAGACTAATAAACCTAAAAGCAGAAATGAATAAAGCAGGGACATAAAGTTAAATTTGAAGCACAGGCTGAAGTAGTACCTCTCAAATCTGACAATACATCAGGATTACTCAGATGCTTGCTTGAACCACAGATTCTAGGGCTGAGGCTGAACCTACCAACTCAGACTCATAGGACTGGCCCTGGAATTTGTGCTTGGGACAGTGTGCTCTTCCCTAGTCCCATGTAGCTAGTACTAGCCTCTTCATCCTGTTGGGTTCAGAGTTACTCTTTATGCTGATTCTTCTCAGTGAGACTGTCCTTTTGTACTATCCTCTCTTCACAGGGTACGAACAGCCAGGTCACAGTGGGACTCTGGTCTTTGGGCTCAGAAGATTGGCCCAAGAATGGACAGTTGATCCTGACTTGGCCAGTGGATTATTTGAGATTTGGAGCCTACAACATCCCTCTGGAGGTCTAGATTATTCGCTGTGAGGCAATGGGATTCCTGTGACCATATTTCCCATCCAATGGAGTGGAAAAGGTGAGAAAACAGACCTTCACAGCAAAAGAAGGTCGAAGGCAACACCTAAAGAACAGTACAGTGGTGAGAGAAAAAGAGATCCCAACATTGTTCAAACACTATCTACTTTCTTTGCTTCTAAGACCCAGCTCCTTCCATGCTCTTGGTTTCCAAAAGACACTCCCATGCACTAGTGTTATTTTCCCTGTGTTGAAAGCTGTATTTAGCAGAGTTATTGTTCCATGAATCAAAGGAGGCCTCGTTAAGACATAATTTTATGGGGTTTCTTCTTCTCCAAGTTCACAGGCACAGCACCACCACCTACTTATTCATCTTTCTAGAAAAGCAGTGTGAATGCAGAGGTAACAGTTACACACCTGTGCCTTGGTGACAGTGCTGCTCCATGGGCCCTTGTGTAGTAAAGATCTGTCACAAACCAGACTCTACTGTCATCTCTGAAACATGCCTTCTTGAATCTTAAGACCAAATCTGATTTGTGACCCAACAGCCATGATGGGGCATGCAAATGCATAAGCAAGTGGGCCATCTTTTGGGAAATTGTGAAATGATTCATAAACCATAAAGCCTATATTATAACATTTCCCCCCAGAAAACCCTAACGAGACACATCTCAATAGAGGATTTAGTGCATTGTCAGTATGTGCTGAATGTCTCACTCAGCCTGGAGGGGGTATTATAGGCCTGGGCCTTGTGAGATGCGTAGGACATAGTTACTATCCCACAAGGTTTAATTAATGGACAATACATACATGAGTAAGTAGAAGGGGCAAAATTTGAAGTACAATGGACAGGCACTAAGGATTGTGGGGAAATGGACTCGACCATAATTGGAAGAGTCAGTGGAGGCTGCCTTGGAAAAGGAGCCAATTGACCTGGGTCTTTATGGATGAGCGCATTGGCAGATCAGAAGTGTATGTAGAAAGGCATATACATGACCAGAGGGAAGACCTCAATCATCTGGGTCTTGGAGATTGGAGGGGTAGTGGGACAGCTAGGGATGTGAGGCTGCAGGAGGCAGGCCAGGGACACCCTATGACAGCTTCGTGTACTCTACCCTGAGGCTCATCCTTGATCTTGGTGGTGAGAGAAGATCAGGGTGGATTTTATGGTGGGGATCAGTCTTGGCAGTTGTACAGCTATTAGTGTTATTCATCAATTATTTCTGTCTTTTCTTTCTGGACCCAGGACAGGACTGCATTTTCTGGCCTCCTTGTGGTGAGATGAGATCGCATGGCTAGCTCTGGCCAGGAGATGTGAGTAGAAGTGACATTTATTGTTTCTGAGCCAAGCATCTAATTGCTGGTGTGAGACCCCACAGAGCACACTCTCCTGTGTGGGGATCGCTGTCAGCATTCCAGACGGTGACTGGTCCACCAGCCTGGAGCTGGGAGCTAGGAGCAGAGCAGAAGCCCTGGCAGCCTGTGGAGCATTAACAACAATGAACCACTGTTCTATTTGAGCTGCTGGGATTTCTTGGTCTGTTACATGGTGACAGCACACATGCCAGGCTGTCCTTTTGATTCATTCCCCCAACTGGGGACAGAAGAAGCCTCAGCACCGCCAGGCTTGTGGTCCGCTGAAGGAGGTGGGGGATGGCTGGAAGCCCTCAGGCCTTCAAATGAACAATCCAGAGACTGACCTTCAATTCTACCCACATCTCACTGTCTATGTAGCCAGGACCCTTGACTGCCACTCAAGCCCCACCCACACTTCTCCCTGAGAAAATCTGAATCGGACCATAAGAAGTGAGAAGTGAAGGCTCAGAGAAGTGACACACAGGAAGACAACCTTGACTTGAAAGCAGACACATGAAAATCTCTGAAAATGCAAATCCTTTTCCAGGTAAATAAATACAAATCCAAGAAATGGCACACACAAAATTTTTGAAAAATACAGTTAAAGAAAAAGGCATGGAGAGAACAAAATATGATGGCAAGACAGAAAAGTATACCAAAAGAAACAGAGATTGTAGAACCGGAGATGCCCTCAAATCCTGCGTGTGAAGTTTACAGTATACCCTCCCAACACTTGCTCTTCCATTCATCTATCTTTTCCCTCAGTGACTACTGCCTGCCTGCTGCAGGCCAACCACTGTGCTACCTACCCGGGACCTGTGCCTCTGAGCCATTCTGATGCAGGCTCTGTTTCTGTGGAGCTTGCCCTCTAGTGTGAAGGACACATACCTATGGGGCTTGGCTGCTTTGAAGATGAGGTTCACCTATGAGGTATCTTGCCAGGTGCACAGCAGCACAGAGACGCTAACTGGTTGTGATTAAGATGATTACACCTTGTACTAGACCACGGGACATTGTAAAAACAGATTTCCTGATCAGCAATCTTTGGAGAGACACACACTACTTAGTCTATGAGGAGGCAATTTGTAATGTTCAAAATAACAGTGGAAATTAAAAGGAAATTATTGGTCCACACACCTGTGTCCAGAACATTTCTTCCTAAGTGCATGCTCAGGGCTCTAAAAGGTCTGTTAGAGGTTATACGATCCTCCTAGTGGGAAATGACAGAGGAAGCTTAGGACAGAGAGGGTGGGCTCATCAGGCAGCTCGCCTGGGAGCTGGCTTTGGTCTGTGCCCTCATGCATCTGGACCACCTGGCTCTGTCTAGAGTATGCCAAGACCCACATGGAGCCAAAATCAGCATTGTGACCTTGGCAAATTATTTAACCTCTCTGAACCTTGGTTTCCCTAACTATAAAATGAGACTGGTAGTGAAACCTAATGTTAGGAGACTTATCAATCATCTGTCTACTTATCTATGTATCGCCTACATCTGTCTACACATGTACACATGTAAGTAGATTGTATGCATAGATGCATGCATATTCATATAAACACACATAGGAACACAAACATATATATGTATTACAGACACATATTAACATTCACGTCTACAAAGTACATATATGATAATTACATGTATATTTATGTATATATGCATATGTATATGTATTTACATATTTGTAATTGGACATACAAAAGGTGATTAAAATATGGTGAATGTTTGAATATTGTAAAATGTATTATAGTAAGAGACATATTGCCAGTAATCTCTTCAGCCAAAACATTCCCCCTTGCTTTCAGCACATTTTCCCCATCCTTTCTCCAGTTCTGGAGGTCTTCTTTCATAGGTGTCTTTAAAAGGTGTGATTAAAAAATGAAGCGAGTGCTGCTACTCGGGGTCAGGGCCACCCCACCAAAAGGCAGGCGCGTGGGAACACTACCGGGCGTCCTCGTTCGCCTTACTCACTGGCACTGGGCCATGTGGCTCCTGGCTCTTCCCCAAAGTAAAAATGGCCACACAAAGGCAAAGACTGTAAATCAGGCAGAGTCCTAACAGTGGAACTAGACACGCTCATGGAAGAGGACTGCTCCCGAAAGCGGCAAGGACAATGGGAGAAGCGTGCTAGAAGGAGGAGGAGCATTTTGAGGGGGCCTAAGGCCAATGTGTCTTTTACTGCAATGCATTTTAAATTATTTATGTATTACCGATTTTATTTTAAAAATGTATATATGATTTTAATAGTTTACATGTGATTTCTATATGTTTCTGATACGTGAATCTCCATACATAATTGTATCCATGTGTGGGGTTTCGATTATGGGGTATTGTTACCTATACGTATTGCATCTTGATTCTTTTGACTTTCTGTCTCTCCCTGTGCCTATACCTCTTCTCATCTTTCCAAAGTCTATCTCCCTGTTTCTTGTTTTGTGTTTTAGGGAAGGGTCTACAGGGTGTTTAGTGTCTCACTACTAAATTGAACTTGTAGTGATCCACCTGTTTACAGCCTCCCAAAAACTGGGATTACAGGCATGTGCTACCATGCCTAGTCTCAATTGCCATCTCAGCCTGCCCCGAGGGTGGGGCTGGCACAGTAGGACCAGTGATTGAACCCCCAGCCCCTGTCCCTGCTTGCAGGCGCTTTAATCTGCTGAGCTATTTGGCCGGCCCATATCTCCCTGTTTCAACTGCTCTTCGTACAATGCCTATCCCTGTTGGTACCTGGAGGCCTTAGCACTTTTTCTTTTAATTAATTTTACTGAGAAAGAAATAGTAATGAGACAGTTTCAAAACAGGTCAGTAGGATAGTCATAATAATTTATATATAGCATATTGTTGTCTTCATAGTAGTTATTCATAGTACAAGATGCAGACATGATATCTTGTCTAAACACTATTAGTACAAATCTATGGCTGACATTGACAAAAGATATACAAACCGCTGTACATGGTTTCAGGGTAAATCCTAAAGGGATTTGACTGACCTTGTCAGAT
>NDGN011442231.1:0-12220 GCA_002564285.1 Tympanoctomys barrerae
GAGAGAAGAGTAACTAAGACAGTACCCAACCAATTTACTCATACAATTTGCTTAAAATTGCACTAAATGCCTGCGCACCCATACACCAAGCCTTCCGAAGTTGTCTCCCAAGTTGGCAGCTTCTGGGCTGGTGAGATACCCAAGATGTATATGTTAAACGTGACATAGAATGGCAAGGCAGGGAGACAAGACAGCCCATGGATTTGAAAAGAACTGGCTTAGGGCTGGATCTGTATAGATTTACAATCTGGTAAAGATACAGTCATGACCTCTTGGTAAAAATTTTACAAATGAGATTTAACTCCATGGAACCATGACAAGCATGGACTTGGAAATTGGAGGATACTAATGGTCTGTGTAGCTTAATCTCACAGTTACTGGACAGCTGTGAAGATGAAGTGGATTTTTCTGGGTATGCTCTCATTCAGACTTTGCAGTTCACCAAAGATCTTACACCGGGGCTTATGTAAGGGTTCACTAGTGTTGAGGGGCAAGGTGCACAGGTGAAGTGAATCTTTGATGATTGAGCATTAACTAAATGCTCCAGGGTAAAATGATTACTGGGCAAAAGAGGGTGTGAGATCCAACTATGGAGCACAAATATCCCAGGGAAAAAACCTCTCAAATTTGAACTTGGTTCTCCAAATGGTGAGTGAGGAGGGAAAAGAAAAAAAAATGAAAATATATTTTAAAATGTATTACATGGTATAAGAAACGTGGGCCTGTACTTCTTCATTTGAGGATTCTGAAGATAACTTAAAATGATTCTGAGTGTGTATTTGTAGTACAGTTAATTACACTCTATTTCTCTGGAAAGAAAATGTTCCAACTTCATCTAAGTACAACCTTTTAGTGATATATACTGCCTTAAATAATTGCAGGTCAGTTTTTGTATACATTAAATATTTCCTATTAAATAGTCTTTTTTATCTCAGAAACTGATAAAAGGGACTGTGTTCACATACAATTTTCACAAATCATCCTTCCCTTGATCACCCCTATAAAGAATGGTTTTAAACCACTGTGTCATTTTCACCCAAGACAATGACTACTCGCCCCTGTAAGGTTCCTAGTGAGGCTCTCAATGAAACCACGCACTCCTTTATACAGATGGAGCAATAGGAGATTATTCTCATACCCCATCAAAAGATCAAATAAAAAAAAAAAAATCCAGGGGCTGGGGAGATGGTTCAGTGGAATAAGCACTTCCCGGGCAAGTTCAAGTGCCTGAGTTTGATCCCTGGTTCCAGAAAAAAAAAAAATCCTCAGACACAAATATGGAGATTTTTTATTCTTTTTTTAATTTTTAAAAATCTATCTACGTATCTATTTTTCTTTAATTTGGGACAGGGTCTCACTAAGCAGCTTGGACTCATAGTAATCCTCCTGACTCAGCCTCCCCAGCGCTGGTATTACAGGTTTGTGCCACCATGCACGGACTCCGTGGCTGGACGTGGTGTATCCAGGGGCGGGGCCAGCTCGGCATGTGGTGCTGGGGATCAAACACCGCTCCCAGAGCTTAACAGGCAGGTGCTTAGACTGCTGAAATAAAAGGGGCTAAGGAGATATTTCAAATGCTGAAATATCTCCTTAGCCCCTTTTATTTTTAAGCCTTCAAATCATTTTTCTTATTTGCTACTTAATTATTTCTCATTAACCGGATTTACCACAATGATCTTCGTCTGAGCTGTCCCCGCAGTCATCAATTCCATCGCATGTTTTCTCGGAGGCCAGGCATATTCTATTATTTCTGCATCTGTGGGGTCTTGTGGCTGGACAAAGAAATTTTACTGAAAAGCAAAGAGGAAAATCAAAGAGTCTCCTTTGGATTCACTGACTCATCAAGAACGTGCTTTGCCTTTTGTTTCAAATCCATAGTCTAGCATTCCTAAGTATATTTTGAGTTTTAGTTATTTTGTCATGGGTATTGCATTGTGATATGTATTAGAAAAATGTATACTAGAAACTTCTTATTCAATTCTTTATATTAATCGAGGCAGAGTGGACAGCCTACCATCTTGAAGTACGAAAAGCTATGGTCTCTCTTTACAATGCCTTATATTATTTCACTCAGTCACCATAACAATTGATTATACATTAATTACAATGTATATAGCATGACAAGATGCCTAGATATCTCCGAGATCAATTTCACATGGTATAGACAGTGAACAGGTGTATGCGTCAGCTCCCAAAACAATGTAAATCATACATCGGAAATACAAAAGTATCACAGCACTATTGTATTTGGAGTTCTTACTTTGTGACTGTAGGAACAAATATTTAGATGTATAGGATCAGCATTCATGCACATAAAGTGTAATGTTAATTATTTTTATATATAAAGATGAGAGAAGAAGAGATTGATGAACATGAAGAAATTATATTTTCATCACTATTTCGTTTGAAGACTTCTGATCCTGAAGCAAGAACTATAGCTGATTACTCTCCAAACCTCTGTACTTGGTGGCTCCATGTTCCGAGCACTAAGTGCCTTACTCATTCATTATTTTCATCCAAGCTCACGAATTTGCATGCTGCTATATCCTCAGCATTTGCAATTGGTTATCTAGTTTTGGAATTTCAGCAAAGTATTCTAAAAAAGTCCAGTGCCCCATAATAGCATTGGGTCTTCTGTTTAACTGGTAATGTCCGAAATTGTTGACCCAAGTCCCCCACAGGTCAACATAACAGCATGGCTTTGCTTCATAGACAAACCTTGAGGAATTTCAGACTCAACAAGGTCACCACTTAATTCTTTTATTTTTCATTTGCTGATGTCCTTCTCCACAAACATGTGTTTCATCTTATTCAAATAATTGAATCAGTGGTCTACCAGGCACTCCTGCAGTTGACCTTCAAATCTAAGTGGTCACATCTTGTTGACATCGTCTGAAAACTCTTCTTCTCTTCATCGTCATTACCAGTTACAATCTCAACTGTGAATCTATTTCTCACAGAGGCATAATAAATGTCCTTTGGATCATTTCCATCATCAAATGCTCAAAAACCATAAGAACAAAGACATTAATCTTATCATTGCTTCTGTAGAACCTTTCATTATCAGTATATGGTTTAAGCATTGCAAAGCCTAATAACCTATCATTATCTTGTCCACCCCACTCCTATAGATTTATCCCCTGTCCTTTTAACATTCTAGTAACACACTATATTACAACTTTTAGTACATACTTTTTACGCTCTTTGTCTGACTTACTTGTTTCAATTAAGTTCTAGTCTTTTGTCCCTCTCACTTGGGTCTTTTAGTAATGTTTCTTAATTTCTTTTTAAAAATATTGTTATATTTTCTATTTTATAGAAAAAACAAATGTTCATAATCAAATAATAAGTGAATAACAGCAGTTATTACACTGTGTATAATTATCTTCAAAGTAGTACCAGAAGTATACCAAAAACCTCTCACAAAACTAAGATACAGGGCCAGGAAGATAGCTCAGTAGAATAAGCGCTTGCCTGGCAAGTGCACGGTTCTGAGTTCAATCCACAGTACCACAGGAAAAAAAAAACAAAAAAGAAAAGAAAAGAAAAAAGAAAAGAATAAACTTGGGGCCAGGGAGATAGCTCAGTAAAAATAAGTGCTTGCCTGGTAAGCTCAAGGGCCTGAGTTCAATTACCAGTTCTGAAAAAAAAAAAAAAAATTCAGATAGCCACACAAATTGCCTGTTCAAAAAACCAAAATGTACTATCAGTATAAGCTAAACAAATTGGCATATATATTGAAATATATATTGAAATATTTTAAAACAGTGTGTGAACTCTTACTCTCTCATTTTTATCTTTTTTCTATTTTACATTTCATTTGTAGATAGATAGATTCTTAACTACTTAAACTCATGTTTTTAAACTGTCTAAATTTCCTACTGTAACTTACAGAAATTGCATGCTACATTCTTCAAATTGTGTTTTTAAACTGAGTACTGTGATTTTGAAACCCAAGCTTCTAATCTTTCCTCTGTCTCTACAATTTTTTCATCGCGCTAATAAACCTCACTCTGTGTTAATTTAATCACAACAACTTCATATTTTTTGACTCTTTCAAATTAATTCCAACTTCCGAGGTGGTTTAGACAGTGACATGAACCAACCAACAGTAACTGAGCTCATTACTTCTTTTATTTCTAATAACCGTTTTGTTTTGTTTTTTTAGTCTTAGGTCTCCACTCTTCTGGGAGGCTGTGGACACTGGTTGATTTCAACTGATATCTCTTCTTGATTGATCGAGAAAGTTTCTTCTTCTTGCAAATAAGAGCCTTGCATCCAGATTTTGCTATTCCTCACATTGACTTCATACAAACAACCCTTAATCTGAGTGCCCCGGCTCCTGACCACAGCCTCCTCTCCTTCAAGTTTTTGAAATTTAGCCAAGATTATTAAAATATATTTTCATTTTTTATCTTAAACTAGTATCCCCGTTAATTTATTGAAGTTTTTTGTATTCACCAATGTCTTTTGGTGTCTTACTTTTTTCCCTATTCCTATTTGTTGGAAACTGATGATGTATTAGATGCTTTAAAGGCACACTTTTATCTTTCTTTTCTTTTTTTCTTTTTTATTCTGCCAACTCAGGCTGCAACAGTATGTGGTACTGGGGATCAAATTGCAGTCCCCCATGCCTGCCTAAGCTTGCCTAAGCAGGTGTTTTAGACCACTGAACTATCTAACCAGCCCAAGTTACACTTCAAGAAATTCACTTTCCTTCCCCTTTGTTTTCTGAATCATTTTTTTTCATCTTGTGTATCTAATAAAACTCCAATCTTAAATAAACAAAAACATCTTGTTTTCTATAGTCTGCATATAGGAAGTGTGAGAATGTTGTACATGAACAGACTTCAAAGCCAAGTGATGATATCCACTATAGGTGCGTAATGCTTCTTGGGAAGCTCTATAATTATGTTTGTATAGTTATACCAACTTATCTCTTTTCCAAAAATGATTCCAATCTGCATTCCTTCCAAACTTCGATATGTCAAATTTCTACCTATTGCATATGCTTTTTACTACACACAAACAAAACAATGTAAAAAATCCTAACCATCTGATTAAATAATCATGTGGCTCTTTTTAAATCTGCATATGCTTTGTCAACTCATTCCAATACTTTGAATATCTAGCAACAGAGAGCAATTTAATCTAATTTAAAATTCTTTTTGTCTTTGTTCTACAGATAATTTTCTCATCTTTCTTTTTTTCATATTTCTTAAATATGTTATTACCCTTGTGTCCTTGCTGCTATGTACTTTGGTTTATTTTAGTCTTTTAGTATAACTAACTTTCCTGCAATTATTCACAATCTCTGGCAGTTCAAATTCTTTTAGATATTTAGTGTTACTCAATATTCTTATGACCTCTAATCTCCTCTTATTTTAGTACTTGCATTCAGAATAATCTTTAAAAATTCCATAATATTTATTATCTCACTTATTCTGATTGTTGTATTTGTATTATTAGAAAAACTTTTCGTATTCAAATCAAGAACTGTCTGCTTGAACTCTTTATTTTAATGTCTCTTTGGAAGCATCCCGAACCAGTTCACTATGTAAGAGACAACAAAACTGTTTCCTCTTCCTGAATGCTTCTTTTCAAATATTTAAGAGAAATTGCTCTTCAAACTGAACAATATCATCTCTCTCACTGTCACACCCAATCTATTATATAATAAGACTTATTTCCTCGATACGGAATCTTTTAATCTCTCTGCATTTCACCAGCACATGCTTTAAACCTTACTTAAGCTACTAACGGAGGCCAATACTACGTAGGGTACCATTCACTGATTTTCCCCTTGTTAGTCATTATTCCTAAAATAATACTGCATGTATCCTCTTAGTGAAGAAAACACTTGTTTGAATTATTTTGAAGAAAACACACTTACTGAAATTAGTTCTTAAACTCTCATTGACACCAAAATCTCAAAATGCTTCCCTTATGCAAAATAATAATGTATTTACATGTAACTTGCCCATGACTTTCTTATTTCTAAATTATGTGTAATATTTAATATAATGCAAGCATTATCAAATATTTGCTGAACTCTATCATTTAGGAAATAATGGCAAAACCAAAATCTATTCAGTAGAGACAATTACAAGTTTTTTCTCAGTAAGCGGTTGGTTGAATTGGCAGGTGTGGAACACAGGGACATGCAGAACTGTTTTCAAATGCTTTCAGACTAAATCTAAAATTCTCCATGAGAAAGACAAGGTTCTGGATGCAACATCTCCACTGTATGTGCAGTTTCATGCTAGCAGTAATGGCAAAACTTTTAGAGACTGAGTGTTCAAACTACAAGCCGAAACTGACTTATGCACCTCACAGTGCCAACAGCACCCTGATGTGCACTGTTCTCTGATGCCTGGCTGTGAGGGCACCTGACCCAGCTGATCCCATGGCTCTGTAGCAGCATGCATGCCATGCACTCGCCACCAGTGTGCTCAATTAATATCTACACTGATTTCTCATCTCCGTGCACATGAGTCTTCCATTCAGCCATAATTTTCCCTTACTCATGTCTTTATATACCCAATTTCCTTTGCCTATAACATTCCTCTATAAAAACAAACCCTTGGGCCAGTGAGATAGCTCAGCAGTCTAAAGTGCCTCATTAGGAAAGGTTAGGCAAATGCAGGGACCACAGTATGATCCCAGGCACCACATGCCATGCCATCCCTGCATCCAGGGGTGGCTGAGCTATCCACAAAAAAGACATACCCTCCAATGCCCTCAATCCCTTTCCTGTTCTTGTCAGGAACGTATCATTAGAATTAAATTCCAGGATTATTTCTTATAATTCAAGACTGAACAAACCACTTGGTAACTTTTTTTATCAGTTGTATGACAAAATAAGTTTCCAAAGTTTATTTTTTTCATTTTAAATCCCTTAAAAACTAAAGCTGCCTTGGGCTAGGGAGATGGCTCAGTGGAATAAGTGCTTCCCTGGCAAGCTCAACAGCCTGAGTTCAATCCCCAGTTAAGCCAAATAAATAAATAAATAAATAAATAAATAAATAAATAAACAAACAAACAGAAAAACAAAACAAAAAAAACCCTAAAGCTACCTCACCTCACAGTTTTTTTCACTTCATATATCTATATCTATCTATCTATATCTATCTATCTATCTATCGATATATATATTTGGAAAAACAACAGCACATACACTTTAAAGAAATGTTTTTTGCCAAAGTTTTCTGGTTTAGCGTTAAATAATTCCTACTATGACTAATATGGTTATTATTTATATGCATATATATGTATATGATTTTTCTATGTACAACTTTAGTACCAAGAGTAATACTCTTGGCATTATGTTTATATGATCTTATTTTTGAACATTTTTACTACTTAATTAGCTAATTTTTTTTTAGTCTCAAACAATTATTTTTTGTAAAACTAAAATTCTTATCTGTACCTTACTCAATTCAAAAGGTCAACTCCTCTAAACCCTTACCGACAGAATATAATATATCTTAGAGTAGTGTTGACATATGCAAATTTAGATTTAGGAGTGCTCACTACAGCCATGATCTTAGAGCAGGGCAAGATCTTCATTACTTAGAGCAAAGCTGTATCTGTGATCATAGTTCAGCTGCATGACCGCAGGGCGGCGTGTGTGGTTCACCTCACCACTTCATGGACTGAGTCCAGTGCCCTCAATCAGCAGATGCCAGTACAACCGAAAGCTTCATGAAATACTATACCACACATATCAGGAGCCTCATCCGAGTTGTCTCCGCAGTCATCCTGTCCATCACAGACCCAGGAGAAGAGTTTGCACAGGGAATTATTGCAAAGGAATTCATCAGCTCTGCATATGTTTCCTCCTTCATTAGAAAACAAAAGAGTGCATTAATTGTAGAGACAGAAGGACACCCGCCATTCCAATTCTATATTGCTTCCTTTTATTTGTTTCCTTATAATACTTGAAGCACGTAATTTTCAAAATTTTCTTAAGCCAGTGATCAAGTCTTGCAATTTGGAAGGTTCTATTAATATCATTATATAAGAACACGGAGGGACTGGGGAGATGGCTCAGTGGAAATAAGCACTTTCCTAGCAAGTACAAGGGTCTGAGTTCAATCCCCAGTTCAGAAAACAAACAAACAAACAAACACCACACTGAAATATGGTAGAAAGTAAAATTTATCTCCAATGGACCAGGGAGGTAGCTTAGCATTCCAAGTGCCTGTCTGGCAAGCACAAGGACCCGTGTTTGATCTTGGTTTGCGTGCTGTGCCAGCCCCAGTTTGAGCATGCCAAGCCAGCTTCTGAAACGGGGCATGATGGTGGACAGCTATCATCCCAGTGCTGGAGGAGGCTGAGACAGGAGGATCACTGTGAGTCTGAGCTGTGTAGTGAGATACTGCACCAAATAAGTAAATACAATTAAAAAAAATTCTAATATATATGTTTGATGGTACTGAGTATAATAATCTATATTTTTAAAATTATAAAATTTTGAGATAAAATTTAATAATTCTATCTAGAAAAAGAATCTTAGAATTATTAGATAATTCAATTCTATCTGAAATATTGATATACTGACTCAAAAATTATAACTATCAAAATGTATTTTTAGTCACAAAAATAAATTTAATTTTATACAAGCATTAGATATTTGGCTTTATCATGCACTATTTTGTTTTGTTTTGGTTTTACTTTGAAAATGGTCTATAGGCCTCCTTTTGTATTTTAAAATTTTACAATTTTTGTCTCTATGAACAAAGGCATTAGGAACACAAAAATATTATAAATTTGTCAAGTATATTTACTAAATATACTAGATTCAAAAAATTTCATTTGGAGTTTATATCTGGAGAGAGCAATATATAGTGGAGACTTCAATAAGAGTTTAGGAACAGCGGGTTTTTATTGTACTTAGGCAAACCAATTACTTTGTCTTTGACTGAGTATATTCCTATGTTACCAAAAGAAACATGATCAATGTAATTTATAAAGTGATGGGAAGTAGCACAAAGATAGGAACTTAGAATTAAGATTGCCACAAATTCATTATGCTATTTAACATCACATGTAAGATAAAAAAATGTGAATAACCTGAGTTGGTTGTATTTGACTTGCTGAAGGTATAAAAATATTTAAAACTGAGTATACTCATTGGAACACAGAATTGAAAGAAGAAAATGGTCAAATCTACAATCCTAGAAAAAGGTATTTTTCATTCCATTGATGGAGCTTAGAGAAAATAATGTATTTCACATTGTAAGCGCTATATAATATTCCTTGCTCTAAATTTTAATTTATTATACAAATGTGTCATTCAGTTCTGGTGGCAAATTCTACTGCCTTCATGAAAAATGTAAGTCCACAGACTGCAAGACTGAGTCAGATTTTTCAGGATAAAGATTATAATGAGTAAAACATGTAGCACTTTATAATGTGTTAAAAATCAAACAGAATTTATGAACTCTTGACAGCCTCTGAATATTTTAGAAAATTCTATTTGTAGCACATCAGTCATGTTAAAAGAAAAAATGAGTTCCCTAGGTGATTATGTGAGGGAACATTACTATTCCCCTACAAAAGTTTTGGACATTTGACTATTTTTAGGAAGAAAAATAAAATTAAATCAAAAAGGGGGCAAATGGTTTCATGATAACTTCATAAGGACTGTATGCTGTACTATAAAAAATTTGCATTTAAAAATGCATCATGGGGCTATTGTGACAACTATGTCTAACTTAAAATGTGTCATTTTGAAATAGCATGAGGTACACAGCAAAAGTTATTATTTAAAGAGATTGGCTAGATTAAAAGTCAAGTCTCCTAGTTATATTCTTCATCTGCTCAACATGAGGTTATTACAAAAATTGAAAAGTATATGTTAATTAACAATGATACATCTAAATTATAACTAAACCTTTGGCAGGTTCACAGAAATCTGCTCAAGTACAACATCACAGAAAACAAGCAGCTAGAGTTCTCCTCTTAATTTGTCTTGAGAGAAGCTCTAATGTATGAAAATATTTCCTAATTAATATACACAATTTACACTAGTGCTGATGACTACTGAAAAGTATAGCTCCAAGTCTCTTCCTCCAAAATTGCCATAAACAGTAAGATGAAGTATGAATCTTAGGAAATAAGAAGCCCTGTGGGTCACTGAGGTCATGTTTTCAATTTCAAAATGTGAAAGCTTTTTTAATTTCATAGTCCTTGGGGTTTTACTCCTTCAAGTCAAACAAATAAAACAGATTTACTGGGAAAACATGTCATGCCTACCCTGCAGCTCTTTCATGTTATAAGCCCAAGTATTAGCTCATGCAAGAAGAAGTGAGATTGAATAGAAGTGATGTATAATCTGGAATTGTGATGAATTCTGGAATGCCATTTCCCCAGTGCTATGAAAGACTCTTATTCAATACATTAATCATTATCTAAGAGCAAATTAAACACTAAAAATACAAACTTTGTTAGACTTAATGTACATCTAAATAGGAATAGGTATTTTTAACCAAGATATTGCTCTGGAACATAATTATCTAGCAGCAAAGAAAGAGAAGGAAATTTATTAGTGTAAATGGAGGAAAGTCTTTGATATAATTTCAGTGACAGTATTAAAGGTTATGAGCTTTCTATTTTTAGTCAGATTAAACATTTAGCAGAAACTTTTCAGATTTTAAAGACACTTCACATTTTCCAGTTTTGCCAAGATGGAATATGGTAAAAAGTAATGGAATATAAACCTGGGGAGGTATTCAAGGAATTATGCACTTGTGACCCTTTCAGTCAGAAGGATTCTAGGATGTAAGTAGCAATACTTCAGTAAGGATCATCATGTTCACTTAAATGAGATGGACACGTAGCAGTTAATATGTACTGCAGACTGCATAGTCTTTATTACAAAAGACCAGGAAGTAGACAACGTGAACATGAGCTAGACTTATTGTTTTCACTGAAGCTGCTGGTAGAGCATATTAGTTAGAGTTCATCCTAATGTCTTTTTTTTATTGATTTTTTTTTTTTGGTGGAAGCAGGGATTGAACTCAGGCCCTTGAACTTGCCAGGGAAGCACTTATTCCATTGAGCCATCTCCCTGGCCCCTTTTTGATGAGAGAGTATAAATGTTTCATTGCTGCTGGACCATCTGCCATATTTATTATCTCTGTCATGACAAGCTACATAAATTGAGTAGGAGAACTTAACCGAGGTTAGAAATAGTCATATCAATGTTTAACCTTTCACCATTCTCTTTAACATACTTTCAACTTTGGAAGGAAAGGAAAATTTCTTCTAATCCATTACTATTATGCACTGCTGGACTATATTGGATTATTTTTCTGAAGTCACACATCTTCAATATTTAAATGGCAATGCAATACCTACCTCTACTAAAACTAAACAAAAATGGGGATATTAATGAAAGGCCATTTTGTATTGAAATTATACATATATATATATATATGTATATATAAAATAGTCAAGATAGATATATAGCTACTTTCTCTTAATTCAATGAGAAGAAATATTTGTACTGATACTGTTTAGACAGGATAACATGTCTGCATCTTGTACTATGAATAGCTACTACAAAGACAACAATATGCACTGGATTAATTATTATAACTGTCCTACTAACCTGTTTTGAAATTGTTGCATTGCTATTTGTTTCTCGATAAAATTAATTGAAAAATAAAAATAATACTTGATCAGATTTGGAATGTTACCTAGTAATAACTACCTTCTTTAATATTTAGAAGAGAGAAGGTATTTCCTTTGGGGCCTACATATTTGTAAAAGGAAACAATTAGATCTATTTAAATTATAAAATCCCTGAGTGCATTGTAAATGCTATGCATCTTGTGGCAGCTTTTAGTACTACTGTTATTGATCATGTTGCAGCTGTTCTGAAATAGAAAGTCTATTAAGAGATTTTGATAGCAAAGCTACAACAAACTTTATACTGAAATAATACATTTCACAATAAAAAATAATTTATCACTTTATGTTTCACCATAAAATTTATTTACTTTTATTAATACCCATTAACTCAAATTAACATCATGTACTGCTTTATAATGAAGTGATTCCCAATTAAAAGTGTTGTCTGTCTTAAAATAGCATTCACATAGCTGGAAAACAATATATGATAAAGTTGAATATTGTTTTTATGCTGGTCAAGGTTATAGCTCACTAAACATGAAAATTTGAGGCACAGACTATTACTTACTTATTGCATTAT
>NDGN011442233.1:0-13244 GCA_002564285.1 Tympanoctomys barrerae
GATTTTTTTTTTTAATGGAGAGTCTGGGCATGGTGGCGCACACCCGTAATCCCAGCACTGGGGAGGCTGAGGCAGGAGGATCACTATGAGTCCAAGCTGCATAGCAAGACCCTGTACCATTTAAAAGATTAAAAAAAAATGAAAAAATGGAAAAATCTGATGTGCTCGGTCTGGGGTGGCGCCAGATTTGGGGGAGCTCTGCGTTATTTACACCACTGCGGGTGCTGCACGTGCTACCTGCTTGCGGGCCATCCTGGGATTACTGATTATTATAACCTCAACGGTCAGTTCTCAATTAGAAAAGCTAGAAGTCAGAAATTATGTAAAGTGCCAGCCAATAACCAAAGAAAACGAACAAAAACCAGGCAAGGATTCCATCAGAAGCTGAAGTTTTATTATAGGATAACAGTACATAAAGCACATCGAAAATTGATGTGTTCAATGCACTTTTAATAAAGGTAATGTAATATTAAAGGTACAGTTTCTAAGTACAATATAACAACATTCATATTAGAATGAAAATCGGAGTATTTAAAAGACAACATTAAATCTCTCTTTTTTACAGCTTGTATTTACAAAATGAATCAAAATATTTTTTTTTTAAATTCAGGACTCAATAAAATAAACAGCTGGAAATAAGCAGACTACCGTAAAGAGTGAATTGAAAGGAAAACCCAATGTCAGTGAGAAGTTGGACGATCCTCTAATAAAGACCATTAGCAAAGTTTTAGTTTAATACTATCTTTTAAGACTCTTGTGAATGGCCTGCATTTTTAGTGTGGCAGAAAAGGAATTTTTACATACTGTACACAAGAGTCAGCATCTATTTATAGGTATAGTATTGTCTCCAAACTTGCACGTCTATTTACAGGAGGCTGAATCTGTTACAGAGTTTGGTGAAATGTGTGTACTCAGCCCTTAAGACCTGCACACAGTTAGAATCAGCATTACATGTGATCCCTTCAACTACTGTTTTTATTCTTGGTTACAGAAGAAAATGTGAACCGTAAGGCTTGGCATACTTTATAAATTTGCTGAAACAACCCAGGAAAAAAGGCTTCCGTGGGCGCCACCTGTGATTCAGTAATTATCAGATGCTCGCTCAGGTGCTGGCGATCGTGCAGGTGCCCAAGGGCAGCTGAGGAGGGGTGCCCGGTGGGGCTCGGAGAAGAAGCTGCGATCTCTTTCCAAGCGAGACCGTTAAGGAATGACGTGGTTGGTGTTGAACGGTTTCTCCCTAAACGGTAGCCAATTCGCTCTAAAGGGTTAACTGTTAGCGACAGCTTTCATTAGCCACACAGTTGCATTTATGATTAAGGTGAGTAGAACTCTTCCATAAAAATGGAATCTGTCTAGAAGAGGGGTAAATACGCAGTGCACAGGAGCCGCTAATCATGGCTTGAGAATTTATCGCTTTCAGTTACAAAAAGTGCAGTAAACAGAAACATTTGCTCTATATTTATAAATTGCTCAAAAATCTTTGCTAAAGATCTTACAAAGTCAGTAATATTACAGAACAATTCTAATCAATATTTAATAAGGCTAACTACATCCTTAGTTAGATATTTGATGTATTCTGATTTTTAACAACGCCAATAGATTTTTGGGGGAATAAATGAAAGAGCTTAATTAAGCGTGTTATTAAAAGATTTCAAAAATGAAGCTGTTCCATCCAGTTCACAGAACCGGTTGAGGTAATGGTAAAATGGACTGCCCCTCACTGAATTTGCTCTGTGGCCCATGCTCTACCAGTGAACGTCTCCGTCCTGCCTCCAGGGGGAGGAGATCTAGTCGCTCTCTCAGGCCAACTTGGAGACGTTACACAATTGCTCATTGTCTGGGCTAGGCTTTCAGTATACACATCTGTCAGGTCCCAAAGACGTAATTCCTTAGTAAGAGCAAATGCATTACTCCTGCAAACGAGAATGCAGCTTTGGGATCCTGAAAGGAGGGCCAATGACTTCCCATCTCGGGAGATATTGTATAAAAGCCAAAAAGTAGCAAACATAGAAGCCAATGTAAATAAATTTTCGTATGTCCATAGTTATAAACGCCCTATAGATGTCAAATATCTATACTAAGGAAGTAATTTTATCCTAATTAAATACACTCTAGAATAATTTATATAATGACAATATGTATTTAAAGAGAAAAGCGTGTCCCAAATCCAGCACTCTGATACAGCTGCTGGTTGGGCACAGGTAGGTAGATATATATATATATATCTATATATATATGTATATATATACAAATATATAGTTATACTCAGTGAAATTAACAAGACCCAAAGGTGGCATTGTCTAGGAATAAAAGGGATCATTTCTTGTTGTTGTTGTTGTTCACAAAAGTAACTTATCTAGCACCACACATCAGAAAAACACAAAAATAGCACACTCTAGTTCTAAACAGCTATGTCTAAAATAGATTATATAGTAAAACCGGTATTATACAGCATATTGTGGATTTGATAAACAGATAAATATTTGCACTGAGTAGGCTGTTTATAATATAACATTTTCTTATCTATACAGAATGAAAGCCGAAAAGTTAACTGTATAGAGATGTGCAGAACATTAAATAGTATGACTCAACAGCAGGGACGAAGGTGAATTCCAAAGAAGAGTAAGAGAGAACATGTTACAGGCCACTACAAGTTCTTAAGTTAATAGTAAATAAGGAATCAGTTGCTCAAGTTGAAGAAAGCAGTAAACAAGAGATTGCATTTACATGCAGATGTCTAAAATTTGTGTTTTTTAAGTCTATGCACAAAAGTCATTTGTTTTATTGCTTGACATTCAGTTATGGCTAGATTATTTAACCTATTTTTTTTTTTTTGTACTTTGGAAACAAGAATATTGTTAAAGGTGCCATAAAAATGGACAATATTGAAAACGGTTTGCAAATAAACCACCTAACACTGCAGTTCTTTATACATATTAAAAGCCTTGTCTGGGGTTTGTCATATGTTAAATATATTTAAACTGGGAAAATATGTTGTAGCTTGAAGCCTCTCGTTGGCCCAAACATCCAATACAAAAACACATCTCCACAAGAGGAGCTACACACAACACAGGGACACTTAACGGAAGCAGCCAGCTAATGTCCTAAGGGTTAAGCATCGACCACTGTTCTATACGAGATTCCAAAGAGAATTTTGGGTTCGGGAAGATGCGTACAGTACCTACGGATTCCTTGTGAAGTCATATTCACTGTATTGCTCAAGAGTGACCTGCACTTGTATCTGCGACCTGCTCAGTGACAGTCAAGTTCCTGGAACTGGTATTCATCCACACCAGCCTTAACGGTGCGAGAGAAAGCCATCAGGCGCCAACACAGGGGAGTTTGGTTGTTCTTGGAGAACAACGTGACGGCACATGCAGCACGTCAGAGCTCGCAGCCAACTCTCGTTCACGAGCAGAGGCAAAAGTGTGGCCCTGCTCACATGGCAAAGCACACAGCATGTAAACAGCGAACACGGATTCTCCACGTTATCTACTGAACAACATTCGGATTCACTTTCTCCGCACAAGACTCCATGTTACGTTGCATCACTGAAAAAAGGTGGTTTGTATTTGGATTGAATATTCGGTCACTCATTTGCAAGGGAACAAATGACCGAATGTATTTATTGCTCTAAGTTCTGAGGGTGTGGTTGAACATGGAGGCGTCCTCTCTCCCCTGGCTCCACGCTACGAAGCCTGGCGTCTGGACTATTTTCAACATTATCCCGAGAGCCTGACGAAACCACACACACACACACGAAGAAACAGACCAGGAAGTGAAACCAGTTACTTTTGGACACATTGCTAGTCAACCTTCTCATCTCTTAAAAAGAAACAGCAATGGGAAGGCCTGTTCACCACGGCTGGCGGAACCCTCTCACACACTGGTGTCTAGGGGACAAAATGAAGACCTGGATTAGTCACCATGAGCAACCGATCCAGGCTTACTGTTGTAACCGTGTTATAATTTCCTTACGAGTGGCAATCCCAGGCTATTCTATAAAAAAAAGTCAACCGTGTGTGTGTGTGTATGTGTGTATGTATGAATGAATGAATGAATGAATGAAGTGGAGGAAAGTGATGAGAGAGGATTTCTGCCATTTTTTCACATTCACTAACAAAACAAGTGAAAGTATCTTTGTCATGTGATAGGAAAGTTTTTCCCAAATTATGCTTCTCAATAGTAACAGGGAAATATGGAGAATGAAGTATATTCCAGGGATGGGCCAATCAGAGCCAATAATTACACTGAGTTCCTCCGACTTTATACAAAGCCACAAAGGGGAATATGTAAACAGTAGTTGTTTTAGAAATGTTGACACGTAACCCTAAGAGCTGAATCCAGCAGCTGTCAGAGAAGTAGAGTCTGATGTCTTTAAACAGTAGCTTCCGCCTCAGTTCATCAGATATTTAGAAACTGCAAATGCATCAGGAAGAGCTGTCTTAGATAAAGGGATTTTGGGTTCACTTCTGGAAGAGACCATGGTGAAAACAATAGTCAACTGCTGGCATTTAAAGACGTGTCCTTGTCCATTTCACTATAGTGGTAGGCAGTGCTTATCACTGGTTTAAGAAAACTTTTTTTTTTTTTTTAAATCAGCAATGTATAGAGTTTGAAAAAGTTTACAACATGAAATGTTTTACTAGTTTTAGAGATTGCAATTATTAGGGAAATGGGAGCTAGGCTGACTCGGCTGCTCTGTGTTGGTGTATTTATAGTTTGAATGTACTGTGAGTGACCCCCACTGCCTGGCAAGTGATTCAGTGTTCTGAAATACACAAACTCAAAGTGCTCGTGAGTCTTGGACTCAACGAGACAATGGTGAGGAGTCCGCGCGCACACGCGGTTCCACACGGTTCACTGTGCCTGGGAGGGATATTATTATTATTGTTAATAATAATAAAAAATGCAATTTGTCCCAGTAGTACTGGCCACCCTGTTTTAAGAGTTTTAGAAGATCCCTGAGCACATTTTTTCTGACTCTTAATCCCAACTCCAAAAAGATCGGGGTTCTATCCTTGATAGCAAGATGGATTGTCATTCACAGTAAGTCAATCATAAGGTGCTTATTTACCCTTTTTTGTTTTTTCACCAATCAGCACAAAGGACTGTCAGAAAATAACTTTTATTATTATCTTAAAATAGTACTGGAAGGACATATGATTTAAACAATCAATGTTTGCAACAGTGGCTTTAGGGTTATTATCTGGCTGCCCCTCGACAATACCAAGTGATTCGATCGACATTCCTTAGCCAAAAACAAAAGAAAAAAACAAACAAAACAAAACAAAACAAAAAACGAAAACACTGTACAAATATGTATTTTTCCCTGAGGGTTCAAGGTACACCCGCAAGTGCTCTATGTACATATTGCACTGGAGAGGAATGAAGAAGAACATGTGCAAAAGAACGGCGGGAGGCTGCCGCGCCGCTCGGGCCTCTGCACGGAGGACGCGCTACGCTGCTTTGCATTTTGGAATGTCGGAACACACACAGCCACTCCTCCGTCTAAAACGAAAACGCAAATCCCTACTATGGCACATTCAATGAAATAAAAAGTTCTCCAAAGACAGATAGACAAATTCCATCAAGAAAATAATACAAAGTTTGTTTGTGTGTATTTTTTTTTTAGAAAATTACATTACTTTCTTTCTTTGTTTCACATTACAAAATCTTTTTTTTTTTCTTTACACAAATCACATTTTATTGCAGGAATAGTTCAAGTGCCATCAAATATTTATAGAAGGGTTAAAAAAATAGAAGTCTCTCTAAAGTGGTCCAGACAAGGCTTTGTATAGAATAAATCTTTTTTTTTCCATCTTCTAGTTTTGATTTAAGTATTTTGAATACATTTTCTTTTCCATTGACACTTAGTAGCCTAGAAGCGGTCCGACACACGCACAGCACACACACCACACACGCACGCAAATCGCACGCACGCACGCGCCTTCCTCGCCTGACCCTCCACCCGCTCCCATGTGCTCACAGAGATCTGGGTAGCCACACAATAAAGAACAACCAAACTTAGAAGCAGTGTCTTAGTTCATTTTCCTTACATTAGGAAGGGTGCATCAGGATGCCGAAGACTTTAAAAAAAACTTGTAGCTTTAACACAAATTAGGATGCTGAACACTTAAAAAAAATCCGTAACTTGAACACAGTTTGCAAACTGTCCAAAAAGCACTTTCAATGGCACTTTTGATTTCACGGTGACCATGGCCAGTTTTTTCTGCAATCCGGGGATACCATCATAACAATGGTACAACGCTTCGCACAATGCCTTATTCATCTTATGTTTAAAAAGTATATAAAAATGTTAGAGGAGCCAAATTGGACAGTGATTTGGTTCCAATCCTTAAAAGACGATTGGATGTGAAGTTGAGGTTCTGATCATGGGAACGGTCCAGAACACTTGTTCTTGTATCGCCACCTACTGCTCTGTGTCATCTCCCAGATGCTTTTATTAAAAAGGAAGAAAATAAAAAAGCAAAGGTTTTCACATCCTTCTCTAGCCTCAGCGCTTCTCCCAGCTGCATCTACGGCTCAGCTTCAGATCCCAACTTCGGTCCACAGAACAGTCGCTACCTCGGTCTCTCCAAGCGCGTCGCTGTCTCCACTACCCTGTGCCTACACGCTCAGGGGACTTGGCGCTGAAAGGTCACCTGATTTTCTTTCAGAAACACCGAGAAGCAGCCTCGTGTTTCTCTGTCTTGGTTTGCTCTAAAATCAGTGTCACCGAGTCGTGACTATTAGTGAGATGCGAGGACCAAGATTTCTGTCCTGTTTCGCATGGCACATGCAAAGTCCTTTCCGGGGAAGGGGATTTCTTTCTCAATTCAACATTACTTTCTCTCTCACCCTTCAGAGAAGTTCAGTTAGCTCTTCTTGTTCACACATGGACACTGAAATTAAGTTCAGTTGCTCTTTAATGCGCTAGCACCTGAGGCTGGTCATATTCAGAAAGCTTTGGTTAAAAAGAAGTCACTATACTTTAATAAAAGCATCCCCAAATTTAGTGAATCTGTGTGGCAAAAAACCAGAATAACCCCTCCCCCAAGAGATCCCAACACCATTTCCCCTCTAAGAAGAAACAACAGAAAACACAATGGACAAATAAATAAGTGAACTAAGCTTGGTACTCTTTTCAGAGTATAAATACTATTCATCTTTAAAGGAACTATGCTTACTTAAATAAAAGCTTGATTTAACCCTTCTTGCCCAAATATAAATACTATATGTTGACAGTTAACCTCTCTATATAAACACTCAAATAAAATTTTATATACCTGTAGGAAATTTAAGTAAATAGTACTCTCATCTTCTATTTAGGGTTAAACCCTTACAATATCTTTTGGAGAAAAAAAAAAGTGGATGTCATTTAGGCTTCATACACACGTTTCTGTGTAAAATATTCCCTCTCCTTCTCCCAAGTGCCTCAGGAAACAAGTCAGGAAATTAGTGGGTTCAAAGCAGGGTAAAGTGCTCTGAGAAACCAGTCCTCGCGGTCCAGCCTGGTGTCAGGGGCCACAGTTCCTGCGCGGGATGCTGCGGGAGCCCTGGTGGCGGGGGAGGCCTCTGAAGGCGTGGGCTCCCACCACGGAAGACATTCTCTCTTCCTCACAAACGTGGCCACTGAGGTCAGACCATCAGCTTAAGTCCCGCTCGGGGTGTGAATGCCATCTAATGCCTACATGCCTGAAAGGTCACTTGTTTTCAAAATACACACCCTCGCACGTCAGACTGTTCCTTCATAGCTCCCCACTGGGGAGGGTTACAGGACAGGAAATTAAACAAAAATAACTCGATAGTTCTCACCTGAACACAAAAGCCAAACAATCTCCTAAATATTTAATAAAATAAATTACAATCCACAGTTTTCTAGTGAAGATAAATACAAGAGTAAATGTTTTCAGCTAGCACTGACTTTACTGGAAAGGCTTAAAATATTTAATATTAAATAAGAGAAACTGGTTCAACATTGTGTACTTCCCTCGCCGTTCTAGCCATCATCTGCCAAACGCGGAGAGTATGTTCTAGAATAGCCCGGCACGTGGGGACGAGTCCAGTCGGATCCCTCTGAGATAAATGCTTAGGATTCCTAGATTGTACCAAGAACATCAATGTGTGCTTGCCCCAGATAGAATCTTTGGGTCCTACTTCTAATAAAAGCTAGATTCCAATAAATACTCTGGTTACTCATTTATTTCCAAGTGCGGACAGTGGCAGTGTAAGATGAGCCTCCCCTTGCCTGCCCCCCAAGGTGGCATTTTAAAAAGCTTCTTTTTAAATTCTAAAAGAAAGTGCCTGAGGAGTTGAGTCCTCCTCCGTACCACTCATTCATTCAGCTTTGTATGAAGCGTAAACACATCTATCCTTAAACTTCTCAGAAAGCAAAACATGGTTTTTTTTTTTTTTTGGGTGAGTTCTGTTTTGAATTTCAAATTCAAGTGTGGGGAAAGAAAAAAAATCCAACATGTTGATTTCTAGATATGACCAGCCAGTCTTTTAAAAGTCATTACGTAAGCAGCAGCATCAACACCTCCCGACGTACCTTCCGAGCCTTCTCAGCCACGCCTGTGTCTCCGGCGCATGCGACACAACAGGAACACGCTAGCATTTAATTTAAAGAAAAAGGTGCAAAATGAAAGTGCCTTTATCAATTCAACAGGAAAAGCTACACCAGTAACTACATTTTATATTAATTAAAACAATATATAAACAATATCTCTTTTAGTTATATATAGTCTTCATGCCCATTTACCCTGTAATATATTATAATGCTATTGTTGCGAGTGCTATGGACCCTTTTCCTGCCATCCCGCTCACTGGCAACCATCGGTGGGAGAAAAAAAAAAGCTTCCTTCGTAAGACAAAAGGGCAGGCTGAGTGACGCTGCCACCTTCGCCACGCGCACCCGTCACCGACCACCGCCAGGATCCCTGCAGGAAGTCTGTGGGCAGTGAGCTGCAAGAAAAGGAAATCCTCCGGCTTTAGTACCCTCCTCCTTGTAAACAGGCCAACGCTCAAGAAGTTGTGACAGAAAAAGGGTCCGTATCTGTAGGCAGAATGGAAATCGTATGCATGAGAAAAACAAGTCCGACTTTTATTTGTTTTCATTGTTTCCCCTCCGCTGCCTGACCCCGGTCACCAAAAGATGTGCAGTGTGTTGGTGCGCCGGGGCTGGTGCAGGGCCGTAGAAAGTGTCTTGGTTAATTTTTGTTTCGTTTCCGTTTTTCGTTTTTCGCGTTTGTACTTCGGACATTGTAGCAGGGCTCGGGTGACACATTTACCCATCAATCTGCATGGCTGGCTCAAACTCTGAAGTGAACAACTCCTTGTATAACGGAGGAAAGTGGAGTCGCACAATGTCTGGGTATATTGCTTTAAATGCCATTAGCTTTTCTGTATGTCGTCCGCATAAAGCTCTCAGTGTAGACACCTTGCATATTAACTGTAAGTGGAGAAAGGACACGCGGTCAGGAAGGGGCAGACAGGAGAGCGCAAGTCAAGAACGCTACGTGATCTTTACAGCACTCTGCAGCGGCTAAAGTACCCTTGAGCAACTTAACCCTGCTGAGAGCGGACTGGCCGGATTAAATGATGGGACGCTTCACAGAACGCCAGGAAGACGGGGAGCGCTAGTTTAAAACGGAATCATTTAACCTAAAATGACAATGGCAAGCAGAAGCTGGCCCTGCCTGGCAGTGGGGGTCCAGGTGGAAGCTCAAGGCTGTCTCTCGCCTCCTACTCCACGGTGACCCGGAATCCTGCCTTCCACGGCTGGGGAAGAGTTCTGGGGATGGAGTGGGGGCGGGGCTCCTGAAGTCCCGGCTGCTGAGTGGACCACAGTCCTGCGCATCTGAGGCGGGACTAGTGGAGCCGGTCCTAAGGGCAGCAGCCGCCTGCTAGATAACGAACTTCTCTCATTAACAAAGCCATTCTGGGTCCAAGAAAAGATGATGAGGCCCGGGTGGGAGGCCCTGCACTGACTGTTTCCAGCTGAGGGCAACAGGATGATTTGCGAAAGTGTCCCTCCATGCTAGAGCACTGTACAGAGAGCGCTTCTGGGCCTGGCCCAGGACAGTTCTCTCTAGGAAACGTGGTTATTTTTTAAGCCAGGCATTCTTAGGTGCTCCCTAAATAATTTTGCAGGGCCCTTGCTTTTGGGGAAGAAGATCTGTGAAGGGTCCTCCCTTTCCATTTCCTATCCCCGCCCCATTCACCCATTTAAAGGGTGCACAATCAAACAGAAAAGGACTCAAGAACACAAAACCCGATGCTGCTCAAATCACCCGCTCAAGTAGGACACGTGCAAAGTAGGCCACAGAGCTTTCTTCTCAAACCAAATGCAAGGATGCTGGTATATTTGAAATTGGCATCCTAATGATACTTCAAAAGAGCAGGGCCGGCCAGATAGCTCAGTGGATTAAAGTGCCTGCTTAGGCAGACGCAGGGCTCAGAGGTTCGATTCCCGGACTGCCATGCCAGCCCTGCTCCCGGGGTGCACTGAGACAGTGATTGAGACTAGATGTGGTGGCGCATGCCTGTAATCCCAGTCCTTGGGAGGCTGAAAACGGGACAATCTCTACAAGTCCAATCTGTGTAGTGAGACTCTGTAGACCCTGCACTAAATACAAAAGAAACAAAAATGAAACCGTATGCTTTGAATATAAGATAGCAATAAGAAATTGATAGAGAAAACACAGGCCGGGCATGGTGTACATGCTGTGATCACAGCATGCGGGAGGCTAAGTCAGGACGGCCACTGAGCGTTCAAGACCAGCCTGGGCCACCCAGTGAGCTCAGGGCCAGCGTGGGCTGCATAAGGAGCCCTGTCTCAAAAAGACAAAAACAAATGACAGAAGAAAAAACCCATAAAAGTCATTTATAGTTGACTAATGAATTTAATGGAAAGAGGATTACTATTAAAATATATTAGATTACTATTAGAATATACTATTAGAGGGGCTGGAGAGCTAGCTCCTTAGAATAAGTGCTTGCCTGGCAAGCTCAAGGGCCTGAGTTCAATCCCCAGTTCTACCAAAAAAAAAAACAAAAACAAAAACAAAAAACACTATTACTAGATAGTAATAATATACTAATAGATAATACACTATACTATATATTAGAATATACTAGTAATTTCTAGTACTAGTGCTGTTAATAATACACTAATATTAGAATATACTAATTACTACTTTAGTCCTTTGTAACTTCTCTTTTCTAAGCTGGAAGATCCTTTTCTAACATGTCACAATGCAGAGCCTCAACTCCACTCTATGGACAGCTTTGACGGAAGAGGAGGAGGATTTCCTGAATGTATTAATGCTTGAAAAAAAACCTTTTCGCCTACGGGCGCCTGGTTGTGCAGGGCACTCTGCGATCCGTGCCGGCAAACAGGCGCTAACCTCCTGGCCTGGCCTCACGGCTTCACCACAGAGCCCTCCACCTGCACGGCAGCCCTGTCGCGCGGCAGCCCTGTCGCCCGACACCCCAAGCTGGCGGCGAGGTGACTCAGCACACCCTCCGCCCTGCCGCTCACCTTCGTTAGAATCCCGTCTTCCCGGTGATTCTTCTGCAGGACATGCTGGAGAGCCAGTTGGATTTTCTGCTGCAGCTTTTCAATTTTTACCTTCTCTTGCAGCCACGAGCGGTCTGAAGATGAAAAGTCATGCCCTTTAGTGTCACGAGCGCAAGCCCTCGAAGGCCGGGCCGGGCCACCCATGCTTAGAGACGCACAGGCCAGTTGCTGCTGCCTCCCAAATTCCATTTACACATTTCAAACTTCCAGTGGAGTGGAAACATGACCTGTGGCAGCTACACACACAGCAGGCAGCCTTCTCACTTTTCCTAATACTCAAAAAGAAGTCAGGATCTGCCCTTCCCAAAGGACGCCATCTGAATTTAAGGCCACGCTCACACAAAAACAAGTAAAGCGGTCGTGTCCCTTCGAGCTTTTCCAATAATTACATATCGAGCTAAATACTTGCATCAATCCTGCCAGTCTTTGTGGAAAACACGAGGATTGGCTTATAATCTCAGGAAACTAAAATTGTCAGGAGAACCGTAAACGGCTGAAGGGTGGCTAAGTGAGAACGAAATCTTTGAGGGAATTCCACACAGAAGAGCGAAAGTGGCACAAGGGATTCTCCCCAAGAGGCAGTGTTGACTGAAAGCCTGCGGACAGCACCCCGACGGATTTACGCAACGCTAGGAATGCTTTACGATGACAAACCATCTTGGAGACGGCGCCGAGGAGGACGGGCTGCCATTTCTCTGGGTATTGGGAGGTGAATTCTAGACTGGGTTTTACTGAATTCTTATTAAGAGTTTATCTGAAAGGCACGAGGTCTTTTAAAGAGAGTTTAGGTTGGGGGTGGGGTGTTCTTTGAAGAACTTTAGATTTTGAAAAAAAATGGCAGCTGCTTCCGAGAGCCCCTTAAATATTTTAAATGAATAGGAGTTACACAACCTGTAGAAGTTTTTTACCTGGAAAAATTTTAAACTTAAATTCTCTTACCTGCTGACATCAGCACAAATGCAGAAAATAATGCAATTTCGTCCTCAGTCAGGTGCATAGAACACAAGCTCTTCCCAAAGTCGAACACAAAGCTAATGAAGTCTTCACAACCTGCGGAAAACGAACACAAAGACAGTTCAGGATTTTGTTTACTAACTTAGGAGAAAAATACGGAAGAAGGTGAAGAAAGATCCAGTAGCTGAGGATCGGAGGCGACAGCAATCCTACAGGCGAACAGCGCGGCACCCTACACATCGGCGGTGTCACGCTATTGCCCGGGCACTGCCAGCAGCACACCACTGCCCTGGCTTCCCTCCCTTCGCCACAGGCCCGCCCTGCGCCGAGAGCCTCCTCGGGATTTCCTCGTGTTTCCAAGCAGGCCTTGGAGGGAGGCGCAGTGTGGCTATGCCCACCCCCGTTTTGTCGAGGGAGCCGAGACCTGGCGGAGGGGAGGGACGTCTCTGAGCTCACGCAGGTGTGGAAGGAGTGCAGCCCGAGCCTTGCGGGCAGGCTGTGGCTGGCTTGGAGTGGAGCCGGGAGTTTCCCAGCCGCTCCCACCTACTGAGCGGTCTAGCGCCTACTGAGCGGTCTAGCACCTACTGAGTGGTCCAGCACCTACTGAGCGGTCCAGCACCTACTGAGTGGTCCAGCGCCTACCGAGACTGAGCGGTCCAGCGCCTACTGAGCGGTCCAGCGCCTACTGAGCGGTCCAGCGCCTACT
>NDGN011442242.1:0-17887 GCA_002564285.1 Tympanoctomys barrerae
AACTTCCATGAATTCTAATTAGCGAAGTAGGACTTTTTGTTTTACTCCTTTGACATATATAAAGTGTGCACATGGGTGCTCACACACACACACACACACACACAACTTTATTTACTGATTACCATTTATGAGCAGCATACTGTTAGTAATAGAAGAGCTACAAATAAGATTTTTATTGTATTGTGTTGACTAAACCCATGGCCTTAGGGTGCATAACATTATGAGCTATATCCTCTCAGCCCCCACAAAAGTTTTTGAGACTCTACCCCATAGAGGCATGAATAAGCTTATAATCCTGCATCCTTTCATTTGTTCTATTACATAGAGAGATGCTTAAGGATTATTGTGTATTGATCTGAGTTACCATATAATTCTATTAGCATGGATGTCTGGATTTAAACATTTTACTTTCTCTTCAAATACTGATGTTAGAGCCACTCGTCATTATTAATCAAATTTCAGAATAAGGCAAACTCAGAAAACATATTTAAAAGCAGTTTTGAGTATACTCAGCTAAATAACATGCCTTTTCTAAGTAATTTAACTTTGAACTCTAAACCTTATAAGTACCCCTCTCTCTGTCACACACACACACACACACACACACACACACCCTGTCTCTCAGAGAAGACAATAAAAAGTTATAGAGAACTCTGAAGGAAACTATAGTAAGATTTTCTTAAGCAATATCCTCATACAGAAGAATGTAGAACTGGACAATTTGGTACCTGACCAATACAACTGGGAAGAGAGAAGCATGAATTTCTTAGCTTGAGAAAAGTTGTGGCCAAAGTCTTAGTCTCTTTCCTGTCATTGATGCAAGCTACCAAACGTCCACAGCCTTCAGGTAGAGGCTGATTTTGGCTCACTTATTCGTGTACTCATTCTACGGCCTGTGGGCAGCAAGGCAAAAAAAGACAGAAGGGCGCAGCAGGAGAAGGGCACCCACATCATGGCGTCCAGACAGCAGAGAGAGGGAAGGGAGAGCCGGGGATTGTGACTACACTCTGGGGTACGCCCCACTGGCCCACCTACCTCATTGCTTAAGGACTATTTCACCTCTGAATTCTTCTGTTAATTAATCCACTGGTGATTCCAGTACTCCTGTAATGCAGTCTCCTTCCAGAAGCCTTAGCATGTGATCCTTTAGGGGATATCCTACACCAAAATCATAATAACACATTTTAGTTACTGGTGCTCTCAGAGCTCATTGAAACCCTGCAATGGCTTGTGTCCTGGTGACTCTTCTCCTTTATATCTCTTCGAAAGATGAAGTTATGTGCTATTCAAGATCACACTGACTTTAACTTAAGTATGACTTAGCCCTCAAAGCCCGCCTAGTCTTTACAGACTGAAATTCCTATAGCGGACTATTAAAAAAGAATACAGTCTTACCCCTTTTTCTCTTTTCCATAGAGCCAGCCTCCCGTCTTCTACTAAGAACTGTATGACAGCACTTGTTGCACTGCGTCTTCTGGGTACACAGTACTGTATTTTGATTTCAGCCCAAAATGCAGCCCACCTGAAAGAAATTTTACTTTTCCCTAGTGCAGTACTGTTCAGAGGGACGACCTTGAGAGGCAGTTGAATCACGAGGGCCCTGATCTCATCAACGGATGAACCCACTGATGGGTTCCTCCTGTAATGGGCTTGGGGGAAGGCACTTCTTGATAAAAGCATGTTGTATCTCTTTGTTTCCAAGGCAACAGGAGGCAAGCTGCCTTGCTCTGCCAGGTGCTCCCTGTCCTGATCTCTGCCTCTCAGACTCAGAAATGACAGATATCTGTGATCGTGGAATAATAATAACCTTGAAACCAGGAAGAAGAGTAATCCATTCACCCTTCTGAATTATTTTTCTCAGGTATTTTGCTACAGTGGTCATAGCTGACTGATGCACAGAGGTTAGGGAACAGCAGTAATGAGCATGTTTATAATTCTGGGCCATAAAATACAGACATATTGGAGCCTATATCCAGAGGCTTATCTGATATTATGAAGTCATTTTTCTATCTTGAGTTCTCAGAAAATTCAGTTTCTGAAAGTTTTAATTTTGAAGTAACCCCATCAGTTGAAAAGAAACACAAATCTTACTAAAAAAAAATGGAAATTCCATTTTGGACACGGCAAATGACAATGCCAGCTGCTGTTATGATATTTCTAACATCCACTGGGGATTCACCGTGGGTCCTGCAAGCTCGCTGCAGTAGCAGAAACCGCCATGGAAATAAACACTGACGCTTATGCCCTGACATTGTGAAGTGGGGCAAGAGATCTCCGTGTAATTGGATATGTAGTCAGCACTGGATTATTATGCTTGTCAATCATTCACCTTACGGATCACCTACAAAAGACTTAATGCCAAACTCACTTTCTTCTCCCTCTTAGTCCTCTTTCTCTGTAGAGATGTAGTCAGAAAATTCAATCTCATTTGAATATAAACTTTTGAAATAAGGATTCAGTAAGCACTCCCAAGAGTACAAATTGAGAATAATGAAAGATATTAGACACAGCCCTCACATTAAAAATCTTAATTTCACTGCAGAAACAGAAGCCCTGAATGTAGCTCAGTGATCCAGCACTTGCCCAGTACACACAGGGGTCACATTCTCCCAGCACAGACAGCAAAGAGAGGGGAAATACAGCATGCTGAAACAGACAGGATTTTCAAAAGTAAGTGGACAGGGTTTCATCCTCTACCTCTACTAAAGTATAGCCTTGGCCTATCATGTAAATTTTCTGAAGATCATTTTCCTCAGAAAAGTAGAGATAGTAATACCATGTTGAAGAGAGGCTTAGAAATGTTTCTGGGATGCCTACATCAGTACGTGTAGCTGCTTTTGTGGAAAGATGAGCCTTACTGAATATGTTCTATAAGGCAAAACATGAGGAGTGCTACATGGAGTGTGGAGTCCAGGATTCTCTGGCTCTCCAGGGGAAAGGCAGCATGGAGGAAGAAGTCAGGAGTCACAGAGGGATAGGATAGAGTGAAGGCAGGACATGGAGGAGCTCTTCAGGGACCAGGAAGAAGGACCGGACATTCCTGGAGCAGGTGTGAGTTGCACCAAAGAATTCATGTCTCATTTGCAAAAGGTTAGGGAGCTTTAGGTAAGACGATATAGAGACTTTAAAAACAGCATGCAGACTGGCGAAGTAACTGCTGGCTGAAGAAAAAGAGAAATCGCAAGGCTTTGTTTCTGCCCCATTGGTAGCCTTCTTTCCTACATTATGTTAAAACATTTCTTGCCTTTCCTTATATCTGTTTTAGTAAGAAATCTTAAGAATGAAAAATGCCCAAAGGGTATACATTTTATGTCTGTATTAGTCTAGTCACTGTGAAGCCTGTTTGGTAGTCCAGAGGGTGACCCAGTAATAATCAGGAGAAGGATTGATTAGAGTGCATCAGACTGAGAAATCCAAACAATGGACAGTGGTAGTGGAAAAAATGAGTGGCTAGTTCTCCTATGAGGAATAGGAGAATCGGGAGACTGAGAAATGAGCTGATGCAAATAAAAGCAAAAAGAAATGTGAGGAAGGATCCATTTTCATACATTTTAAGGTGATGCAGAAATATAGTATGACTGGGGCCGGGGAGATGGCTCAGTGGAATAAGTGTTTCCCTGGCAAGTGCAAGGACCTGAGTTCAATCCCCAGTTTCATACACACACACACACACACACACACACACACACACACACACAAATAGCATGATTAAGGAAGGTATTATATCCCATATGTGCACCTAACAATTGACTGTGGTCTGTTTCCACTGCTGGTCATTCCTGAGAATGTGTAAGGGTATTTTATATAGGCAGCTGGCAGCTTTCTGCTACAAACAAAAGTAACTGAAATAAATCCCTTGAGGAGACAGCAAATTAGGCTCTGGTTCCACTTGATGTAAACTTAAGTTTCTATGTAGGGGCAGGAATTGCTTTTAAACATAATTCACTAATGTAAGAATATGAATGAATGGTTGAAAATGTTGCTTATAAATTAGCTTTTCCTTTTGTTGCTCATTTTGAAAAAGAATCTTTGGAAAAATGCATTTGGAAATTTGGAATAAGTTAAATATTATTTTAAGGAGTACATTGTAGTATCACAGTTTAAGAGGACTCCCAAGGAATGCTTTACAATTGAGACAAACTGAAAAAAAATTATGCATGTTCAACCTCAAGATAAGAGAACTAAAAATTGTTACCTAGATAAAAGGTTTGAGAGTTAAATGAGAATTTGGCAAACAAGGTGCAAAAGTTAACTTAAAACAGAGATAAGCCTACCTTTTTATAAAGGGTGGAGACTCCAACCAACACAAAGAATAGCTTTTAGATCACCACAAGTAAAGAAACAGAATGTCTAGCAGGAAAACAGAGCCCATGCTGACTGAAAGATTCATGTTATCGTGTAGAAATGCCATTGTTTGGAACACTTGAGATTAAATGGAAGGTGGTATTTTCATAAAGTTAGGCCTCCCAGTGGGTGAGTGGCCAGGGTGTTTCTGGCTTCACTGGTTCTGTAGGCAGAAAACAGTCTTTGCTGCCGAGTATGTCAGCGAGGCGGAGACAGAGGGGATTTGCTGTGCCAAGTGAAAGCTGTGCTTAGAGTGGAGCTCGCCTATGCCTACAATGCAGAAGGAATTTGTACATCAAGAAGACCGTTCTTCTGAGATCAGACTTTTAAAATTTGACTATCAAATACTTCTTTAAAACTTCCCCCTGGATAAACATTTCCAGCCTTTGACTTTAAAACAGAAGGAAACCTGATTCTTGAAGAAGTCTTGCTTAGAATTATTTTATGTAGTTAAAAATATATAAATATGTAGTTTTATACTTGTGTTTTTGTCTTTCTAAGAGAATGATAATATACAGTAGCATGATTTTTTGAGAAATCTAACATAATTAGAAGGATCATACGTTATCTGTTTTTGTTCTTGGTACCAGGGAACTTTAGCGTTTATTAATGCTTAAACATTTAGTGCAAAATAAACACTCTAAAGCACTGTTCTTGTACTTTGTGTACATGTGCCCAATTACTGGTCTTATGCAGATTTTATAATGCAGTTATACATGCTATATTTCCAAGACGGAATATATTATACATGCTATATTTTCCAAGAAAGAATATAATAATACAGTACTAGTAAAATATAATGGAATTGGTAAGTTTGCTTATCTTGTCTATACTGCAGTTGTGTAGCAGGGCCTACATCATGGATTTCCTGCTAAGGTAGGTCGAGTAGTCTAGAAGTCAACAAACAAGGCTTTACTTCAGCAAGCATAGATGAGTCATTCAGGAGACTGACAGAAAAATGAATCTGATATTCCTGAGGATATCTCTCACTACAGCAGAGAATTCTAATGGATGCTCAATAAACAGTTTAGAGAATTTAGTCTCAAGCACAACATATGCTTGAATCCTGCTGTCATGGGCAAACTCTCCATGTGTCCCATAGGTAGAGTAGTTTAGGAACTATTTTTCAGACAAAAGGAGTAATAACTAGAATATATAAAGAGCTGAAAAACACCATACTTCTCAAATTTAAAGACGCTATCTTAAAATGATCATCTGAAATAAAAAGACACTTCTCAGATAAAGAAGCAGAATGGCAAATAAATATAAGAAAAAATGTTCAACATTTCTGGTCATTTATGAGAAGAAAATTAAACACTGAGATTCCATCTCACTCCAGAGAGAATGGCTATTGTCAAGAAATTAACCAATAACAAATGCTGGGAGGCTCTAGGGGAAAGATGAACCCTCCTGTCCTGTTGGTGAGGATGTAGACTGGTGCAGTTATTGTGGAAATCAGGGTAGAGATGCTTCAAAAAACTAAAACTAGAGGTTCCATTTGACCTAGCTGTTCTCCTTCTTGATATCTTCCTGAATGAATTAAAAGCATCATACCACAGTGATATATGCATAGCCATGTTTTTAGAAGCACACTTTGTAATAGCTAAATCTTGGAAATAGCCCAAAGGCCCATCAAGCAATGAATAGATAAAGATATATATTTTTATGCAACAGAGTACTACTCAGCCATAAAGAAGGACAAACTTGACATTTCTAGACCATACTCTTAGTGACATAAATTGGGCATATGCACAAATATCACATCATTTCTCTGGTATGAGACACTGAAAGTATAAATAAGCATCAAATATATAGTAGTTATTGTTAAATAGGAAGACAATATTCAAATGGGAAGGTTAACAGGGGGAGAAGGGAGGGAAAATTTATACAAAAAAGTAAGAAAAAATAGAAATAAAGCTTTGTAAATAAGGAGTGGAAAGGGTGTTGAAGGGAGGAGAGGGGAGGAGAATGGGAAAAATCAAATAAGATATAAGGGAATGTTTGTAGATAGGATATCATGTCCCCATCTTGTACAGCAATTAACCACAGGGAGGAATGTATGCAATGTGTTAATCATTGAAACTGTCCTACCAACTTGATTTGAAAATGTCTCATTCCTATTTATTTATCAATAAAATTATGGGAAAAAAGATATAAGGGAAAATATTCCATGCTCCTAGATAGGAAGAGCCAATATTATAAAAATGGCCATACTCCCAAAATTATCATACAGATTCAATACAATCCCAATTAAAATACCATTAGTATACCTCACAGAGCTAGAGAAAACTTTTCTCAAATTAATTTAGAAACACAAAAGACCCAGAATATCAAAAGCAATCCTGTGAAACAAAGGAAAGGCAGGAAGTATCACGATCCCTGACCTGAATTGTACTATAAGGCTACTGTGATAAAATCATAAAGTTAGTCCTGAGTATAATGCAACAGATTAAAAGATGCAGACACAACTTCAAACACACTCAGTCACCTTATCTTTGATAAAGGGGCCAAACATGCTCATTGGAAGAAAGACAGCCTCTTAAATAATTGGTGCTGGAAAAACTGGATTTCCATATGCCAAAGGCTAAAACAGACCCATGCCTATCACCATATACAAAGCTACAGTCAAAATTAATAAAAGATTTAAATAACAAAACATAAACAGTACATCTTCTGGAGCAAAATATAGGTAGGAACCTTAAAGACATAGGGGTAGGTAGAGAGTTCATGAAGAAAAACCAAACTGCATGGGAAACACTTCAAAGAACCAACAGCTGATATCTTTTAGAAAAGTTTCTGCACTTGAAGCAAATCTTCAACAGGGTGAAAATAAAACCTACAAACTAGGGAAAAATTATAGCTGACTGTCCCTCAGACAAACGCCTTCTATCTAGAGCATACAAAGAATTAAAAATTCAGGCTTTCCAATTTCAAAGACTCAATCCAAAAATGGGCATCTGAGATGAATGCACTCTTCACAGAGGAATACAAATGGCAAATAAATATATGAAAAATGTTCAACTTCCTTGGTCATTTTAGAAATGAAAATTAAAACAACACTGGGATTATATCTCACCCCAGAAAGAATGGCTAACATCAAGAAGTCAGCCAATAACAAATACTGGAAAAGCTTTGGAGAAAAACGAACACTTCTACACTGTTGGTGGGAGTGCAGACTGGTACAACCACTATGGAAATCATGTAGAGATTCCTCAAAATAGGATTGGAGGCCCCATTCAAGATAGCTATTCTTCTCCTGGGTATTTTTCCAGAAGAAATGAAAACCTTATACCACAGTAATATATGTACACCCATGTTTATAGCAGTGCAATTTGTCATAGCTAAATGCTGGAAACAACTCAGATGCCCATCAACTGAAGAATGGATAAGGGAGATGTAGTATTATTACACAATGGAGTATTACTCAGCTGTAAAACAGGATAAATTTAAATCTTTTGTCAGTCAATGGATGCAACTAGAGAACATATTCTTCAGTGAAATAAATCACACCTACATGTGCAAACATCATATTGTCTACTTGGTGTGAGAACCTGAAAGAGAAAATGGAATTTGAAGGGTATGATAGATACTGGGGAAAGGGACTTATTTAAAAGGGGAGAAAAAGGAAAAAATAAATAAATAAAAGGAAAGTTGAGGAGAAGAACAGGAGAGGAAGTGGGGAAAGGAGATTTATTTATGTACATAAGCAGGATGATTGGACAACTGCACTGTGCACTTCTGCTGGTCTATGGCAAGATGCAGTTAATGCTTTAATTTGTTTCATCTTCTATTTTTCAATTGCTTGCACTTTTTCTCTTCTTATTGTCTTATTCATTTCTTTCTTTTTCCAATTTTACATGCATATATCTGGTAATATGAATAACCAGTTGGAGGACAACACTACGTATTACAACAAATAACTTTGAAATTCATATCACTTTGTTAAGTGACATCCTGTAATCACTTGTAATTTTTCATTTTAATTCTAATTTGTAGGATTTTTAAAAAATGAAAAGATATGTACAGGTAGGTACAAATTTCCTATGATGAATGAAGTCATTATGTATACCTAAAATGCATCAATAAACTTAAAGAAACATTTCCCAAGTGTCAGCAAACACAAATGGATTATCTATGTCTATATCTATATCTATATCTGTATCTGTATCTGTATCTGTTTCTGTTTCTGTTTCTATTATCTGGCACTTATGGGAAGATATGTCATCTATGTAACCAACACTAGAATCCACACCTGGCAGAATCCTAAGTGCTAATTCAATACTTTTTTTCTGGAAATTTGCCGTGAGGCAGCCACAGCCATCTCTATCTTTAAGTAGAGCTCCTTGTGAATAAGGATAAGGAATATATACAAAATTTTAGTAAAATTTCTATAAAGTAAAGAACCAGGTTGACAACAGCCTTATCCAGAATTTAAAATTCCAATAGGGAATATTTTTGAAATAATGAATTTTTATTTATATTTATTTGCCTTTATAAATAAATGAATGGACCCACTGATGTTATGAAACTTAATTAGCTCTCTCTGCTGAAGTATTTTGCTATCAGAAAGTTGTAAGTGATTAAAATTAAGTGTCCACTTTGACATTCCCCTCAGACAGGTGATGGAGCTCCCACACCTTGATGCATTTTTTTTTCTTTGCTTCTTAGTATCTACTTTCTTATGGAATCAACATGTGACATCTACTATGCATTTTTTATAGGGATATAACTAAGCAAAACATTGTCCCATCCCTATCACTCTTTCTGATGGGAATATATTGTGTAAGGGTACCTTCTCCTGTTACAGACATGAAAAAAAAGAGAGGCAAATAATAGCTAGAAGTAAATTGTTCTCACACTATATTCAGGTCACTCTGCATGTCTGGTAAGTTTGTATGGAGTACCCCAGATGCTGAGAAGGTACAAGGAGGTGTTGGTATGGATATACTAGGAGACATGTACATAGAAAAGGATACAGCAGTACACTCCTTTGAGAGTGACATGGGACTGGAAAGTGAATATGAATTTTCTTCTCCAACATCCCCAGAGATATATGAATTACCTTTTAGCTGTGTTTTCCACCTGGAACTATAATTGTCTAACCTGTTGGTGGCTATGTTCTTAATGGCTTTGTTTGTTCTGTTTACTTATCCATTTTCTTTTGTATGTTATTCATCTTGTATTGGTTAATTTTCATCCCTTGTCCCACTTTTGTGTTTTCTTTTAGTTGGCCTTTTGTCACTGCACAGTTACTGTGTGATCAGAATAAGATACACCAGCCTTGGAATTAGGCAGACCCAGGCAGGTGGGGTGGAAGGTTCATTTGGGCTATGTAGAGGACTGTTGTGCAGAAAATAGAAGTCTGCAGTCACATCTTCAAATTTCAAGAAGGAACACTCACAGCAGAGGAAGCATGAAAGTCCTGGCTGGTAGTGGTCTCCTGGAGATGGAGCACAGGAATCTCAGAAGTATTTAGCTTTATATATCTCCATTATGCAGGAGATTGTGTTGAATATGTCATTGCTTGCTTCAGATTAGTTTTGGAGCCCCCATGGAAAACTTTCCTGATGATCAAGTTAAACCTATCTGGGCTCATCTAGCTTTATAGGTAGATCCATCTTTGACAGCAACTCTGTCAGCAAAATCTTCAGTAATTCTACTACTTATATCAACTAGGCTTGAACCCTTGTGAACACTCTGTGGAAGAAGGAAGAAAGAGGAGGAAAAAGAACAGGAGAAGGAAGAGTAGGAGGAACAGGTGGCATAGGAGGAAGAGGTCAAGAGGGAGGAGGAGGAACGAAGGAGGGAGGCAGGGGGAAGGGGAACCAAAAGCACATCTAGCTGGCTGAGATTTAGTCCTTGGTAAAGAGTAGTATGAATTGAGATGGTGCCAGGCTGCTCCTATGATTCATCTCTCCTCTTGTCAGAACCAGTTGAGGCAATGCCATCAGAAACCTCCCTGCTCTGTGAAGAGGTACTTAATGTTGGGAGGAAAAGCATAAGCACAGTAATAACTAGGCTTTTCAAGCAGAGAATTAATGCTTCTAGATTACTGAACAATCACTGCAGTTTAAGGTTAAAAGTATCGTCAACTAATTCAGTCTAATAGGCTACATCATTTCTAGTGACTTGTTCTTTCTTTAGAGGTCATTTAGCAAATTGGGCTGATTATTTTCTTAAATCTTGTTGGCGTTCTAAGGATAAAACATGATGAAGTTGAAGGTCTAATATATAATATGTATCTATATTGAGACACAGATGTGCAGTTGGCTTGATGTCAGGATGCCAAATACAAAGTCATTCATTGCACATGAAAGGCTGATTTCTGGAAGTTGGAACAACATAATTTGGCCTGTATAGTTTCAAGTGTCAAATGTGCCGTGTCCAGCAGGATACCTGCTGTAGTTGTTGAAAGACATTGCTTTCACGATAGTTGCAACCCACAAATGGTTGAATAGCACAGTAGGCAGTATGCTAATAAAGCTCTCACTCACTCATCTATAGTCGACCTCCAGTGTTGGAATTTTATTCCCAATGTAAAGTGTGTTATTTTCACCTTTCATGTCATTTCATGTACTTTCTTGCTAGCTGTGTTAATTTCACCTCATTTCCTTGTTTTGCAAGGTCCCAGGCTGTATGGCTCAGTGGTAAGATTTTAAGGAAGCTGTTACTAACCGGATTGGGTGATTTATTGGGGATAGTGTCCTCAGGCTTGCTGTCAAGAGAAGAAATCCTGGGGCCAGGGAGATAGCTCAATAGAATAAGTGCTTCCCTGACAAGTGCAAGGGCCTGAGTTCAATCTCTGGTTCTAAAAAAAAAAAGAAAAGAAAAGAAAAGAAAAGAAAGAAAGAAAAAAGAAATATTTAGCTGTATAACTTTGATTATGGGTATTTCTAGGAGTATTAATTGAAATATTTGAAGTGGTAGACACAATAGGTGAGGTCTATAGTGGCAAGGGGATCATCAGTGGTTGCTTAAATTGGTCAGTTGTGGGGCTTGGACCCAAACCTAGGTGCCCTGAGACAGTCCTTGAAAGATAACACACTGTTCATGTATATTTGTATTAATGTCTTCCACAAAGATTTCCTTTTTGAGATCCAGTCCAGAGATTCAGGGCTGTTATTTTTTACCTCCTTAAGCCTCTTCATCACCTAAGTAAACCTCTGTGGTTTTATGAAGTGCTTGTAATACAAAAGTTTCAGTGTACACAAAAGTAACTAGAAGAGACAGCATGAGAAACCCTCACATATCTATCACTCAGCTTTAGTAGTTCTCAACTCACAGCAATCCCGCATCATTTCTGTTCCATTCAATTTTCTCCTTCTTATATTATTTTGAGCAGAGCAAGGCATCATTGCATTTTGTTCATTGTATTTCAATGTAACTGTCCCAGAGATAAATATTTAAGGTATATTCCAAATAAAGTTATGGTATTGAAAAATTGACAATAACTCTTTTCATAGTTACTTTGAATCAGGCTTCAAATAATGTTCACATGTCACAATTGGTTTTAAGTCTTTTGAGTTTCTTTTAATGTGTGCATTCAAAATCAATCTCTCTGTCTTTTTCTCTCTTTCTGTCCCTCCCTCCCTCTGTTGTTGAGGAAACTAAGTTGTTGTCTCTGAGAGTTGTCTACAGTCTGAATTTTGTGGATTGCTTCCCCATTATAATCTCTTAAATGCTTCTCTGTCTTCTTTGTTTCCTATAATTTGATGAGAATATCTGAAAGTTGTACTAATTTTCCCAAGACACTTCCCCACTAGAGGGTGGGGTGGAGTTGTTGATCTGAAGTGCCTGGTCTGAGAAATAAGTCTGTGTGAACTCAGGGTAATATGGCAGGTGAGAGTGTGGAGTCTGGATCCACAACATCTGGTTTTCGGTCCCACTTCTGTCACTTATTAGCTCTGGGCTCCCCCAAATAATTATTTGAGATTTGTGCATTTCAGTTAGCTCATCTATTTAAAGAGATCAGTAATAGTACCTACTTCATGGAGTAGTGAGGTTCAAATGAATTAGTATGCCTGGAATACTGGCACAATATGAAACATCATAAGTGTTGATTGTGGCTTATGAAAGAAACATTAGAGGACAGTTAAGAGCAAGAAAAGTAGAAAAATAAAATTTGTGTTTGGGATGACAGCAAGATATGCGCGGAACAACCGAAGGACTGGCCATGCCGTTCCCAGTGATTCTCCCCTGACTGCTTTTTCTCCTTTGCATTCTGTATGCCTCTAGTCTTGCCACACATCGTGTCCCATATAAGTTTATTTGGAGCAGATAATGCATTTGCATATGAGTTAGGAAAGAAAGCAAGGCATTGATGTCAATGTCACATGACTTTCAGACCTGGGAGACCTCAGGTGTCTCTGGAGCTTTGGTTTGGCCATGGCCACAAGTGTTTACTTATGATCCTATTCATGTTCTGCTTTTGGGCTTAAGCAGTCACGGGTGAAAACACTGTCTGCGTGTCCCATTCATTCCTAACAATTACCTTGGCCCTAAAGTGGAATCTCCATGCAGGGTCCACAGACTGTTCCCTTATTATACCAACTTTAATTTTTTTTGGAATCAGGTTGCATTCTAAGCCTTTCCTTGCTTGTCACACTTTGCACGGAGCCTGGAACACTTAGGTCTGTACCTAAGTACATGTTAGGTTCTGTTCCCACGGTCACAGCAATGCCTTTCTCCCATGTTACTTCTTTCTGGCTAGCGTTAAGCTCTCCAGTTTGTTTCATGGTAATGATTATTGGTGGAGTGAGTGTTTCTACTACCAAATGTTTCTTGTTTTGTTTTACTTAGTTCCAAAGTTCCTTAAAGCAAGGACCACCAAGCTGTAGGCCACCTATTATTGCCCATACTATTTAGCTGAAGTAGAGCTGTGCCTGTTCATTTACACACTATCTGCTTCATCTTTCTCTACACAAGGGAAGAACGGAGTAGCTGAAACAGAGACACTATGGGTGACAAAGCTTGGAGTATTCCTGTTTGGTCACTTACAGAAAAGTTTGCTGACCTCTGTTTTAAAGAGAAGAAAATTATTAGATTAGTGTATCAAAGAACTGCTGGCTAAAAAAGATAAATTATAATAATTCTATAACTTTCTTAAAATTGGAAGTCACCTGTTTACACATGATTAGCATGTGTGTTAAGTATCAAAATAATGTATGTTCTTGAACATTGGGGAAAGAATAACAGGCCTTCTCTTTATAATAATGTCTCAGGCCCAGAAGTCACACAGTAGATTGCTTTTCTTCTTTGCTTTTCAATTTTATCATAATTCTTAATGGGAATGGCAAATATTTTAGGCTGGTAGGGGATCTGGAACCCTCCGGATTGTGACTCTGTCTCAGATATTCTTAGGTCCCCTATAGCAACGTGACACCTTTCCTCTGCCTCAGCCTGGCATGGCCCAGCCTGCTACTTGCTGTGGGTTGCTGCTGTTCACCTTGAAGGGAATCTCTTTCACATGCCTAAGGCCTTGTTTACTCAGCACAGTTCTGTGCCAGTTGACATGAAGTCAAAAACACTTTAGACAGAAGCCTGTTTTGAAAGTGCCAGCTAGTAGCAAGTAAATCTGGCTTAATTTCCCCTTGAGTCTGGAGATCTGATTAGATGTATAGAAGGGAAGAAAGGATGATTTATTTGTTGACTGGATTGACTGATCCATGGAAGTCATTTTTAATAGATTCACTCACTTAAATCCTATAAAGCCTTGTAAGGGTGGTAATACCACACTTTAGGGGTACTGAGACTCAGGGAAGATAAGTCGTTCCACATGCTGTGACCGCTCCAGTCTCATGAGCCAATGTCTTGGGCCTCTTCTAGTTTTCTGTGTTCACCTGCTCTTCATGGTCACAAAATATCTGTAACAGACTCAAAAATTATGTTTCTGGGTTAAATAAGCAGAAGGGATAAACCAGACAAGTGTGTTTTCTCTCTTTGATGTCCTATTTGGTGACATATCCTCATTAGTCAGATTATACTATTTGATTTTTTTTTTTGGCAGTAGAACTAGGAAACTGTAGAGAGATGTTTGTTTGTTTTATTTTTGATTGAGGCTATTGCTACCCCCACATAAATGAGTTTGGTAGATACAAACATGTAGAAAATTAGGAATAAATAGGAAATTACAATCTTTTTTCAGGAAGTTATTCTGGAGCACAGAAAAGCTTTCAAACTCATAAATTCCTTGACCTCACTTCAGATAAGCTTCATAGAAAAAAGGTGACTGCATCGGTCTAATCTGGAGATGAGACCAAAAGGCAACAGATGGAGTGATTTCCTTCTGGTCCTCATGGTCAAATAAAACCAGTGCCAGTGAGGAGTGGCAGTTGCCAGATGTCCTGAGACAAGGGTGTGACAGGGTGGGGACACTCTAAGTCTACTCACTGTGCACCAGACGCATGTATCTCATAGACCAGGCTAGTGGTGCATCTGGTAAAGGAACAGGGCAGCCACTTGGAGCTATTGGATTATTTGAGCTACACAGAGATAAATGTGGAACACCCCAGACAGAGCTCTAGCTGGGAGGGAGCTGTCTGGCATGCATCAGCTCACTAGTGAGTGTGCAGTTACCAAAAATGTGTCTATCCCAGGCACCGCTCCATATGAATCTTCACAGATTGCCCTCAACCTCCATGCCTGTGTTGGTGTGAAGAAAAGCAAGCAGTGATGCCTCCAACAGGTCGTGGGCAGTTTTCATGTTGATAAGGAATTGCTCTAAAGGAAAGAGTTATCAGGCACCTGGCCTGTACTTGGCCACTCACAGCAAAGTTGTGCTTCCTTTTCATATTTTTTTTTCTGCTTGCTACCAGGCATAGAGCTTCAAGAGAACAGTGTGTTCTATAAACAGCCTGTGAAGGAAAACATAACCCACCCTGCTTGGTTACCTGAGAAAGGCGATCAGTGCAGGACAGCCAGATTTCTTTCCGTTGCTTTGCAAAGGGGGCTAAAACTTAGTTGAAGCACCAAAGCTGGTCCCTTTTTGAGGAGAAGAGGGAAGGAATTTTAAAACAAAATGCCAGAAGCCTAATGGAGCACAGAGGTCACTGCTTGGAAAGCCTACAGTGTCTTGGCAGGTCACATAAGTATGTGAAATGAGCCAGTTGCACACAGGCAAGCACATGTCCCTTCCAGAGAAATCACTGCCACAGAAAAGTATTAGTTTTAACCTCCTGCTTTCCTCTTTTCCTTTGGCTTCCCTTCCTTTCTCATAGAAGCTTGAGATTGCAGTCTTCTGTGAATAACCCAGCCTGTGACTCGTAACACCCAAGGATGCCACTTAGCTCATCTGGCCCCCTTTTCCAAATTTAAAAACAGCATCCGTCTCTTCCTACCAGTCCCACTGCTGTACAAGTCAAGTATTGGACAGATTCCAGCCATCATTAGCTCCTCGGCTGGGCCCCTGTGCTGGACAAAATCTGCCAGCTGTGGGTGGTGGACCCTCAAATTATCAGTGGTATATGAACTAAACAGTGTATTTGTGAGACACACTTAGAACGCAGGCTATCATTTTGCAGCTTCTGTGGTTGTGGTTAGGACAGGGTTCAGGAATTAGATTGCCTGGCTTCCAATCCGGAGTCTTTCATGTAGACAAATGAGTCAGTGTTTCTCTCTTGCAGCCTCCTCTGTCTTGCATAGGGATAAATACATGAAAATACCTTCAGAGGTCACAAAGCTGAAGTAAATAATGCATGAAAACCAGCTATGTAAGGGGTTAGACATAGTTGGCATTCAGTAAGATATGAGTAAATATCACAGTTGCAGGAAAGCCAGTTTTATATACTCTTCACTTGGCTCTGTTAAGGTAAGTTTTGTTGGAGAATTCACAATGTAGGAAATGATTAGAAAATGCATGTTAGACCTTCAAGATACCAGCTTCCTGTCTTGGGGGAAATGCTTGTATTTCTGTCTCTGGTGACTTTGTAAAGGCAGGAAGCTCAAAATAGCAAGCATCACTCACCAGAAGGCCGGGGCAATCTCAGTGCAATAAATCCTTTGCTGGAACACCGTTCTTGTCTCCCATATAAAGCACTTGCACAGGTTGACAGCTGACAACCGTCACAATCACATTTTACTCATATTAAGAAAAGATTAAGCTCAGGATCTCTTCGTGCCAAAGGTGAAACTGTGTGGGGTATGTACATTTTAGAATAATTTACACTTAAAATGTTTGCAAAATTTTGGAGTTTAATGTGGGAAGCATTTGATTATTTGAGTTCATCTTTTTTAAAAAAAAATTATTGTCTCTTGTTTTCATTTATTAGCCTTTTTTAAAAAACAAACATTTACTTGAGAGACATTATGGCAGTAATTGGTATGACATGACAAGCAGTATGTATTTAGAAGACAGGCATTCCAAGCATGACCTAATATTATACATCGCTATCTTCTGTGCAGTTGCTTGGTTCACAGGTATCAGCATACATAGTTAGTCAGGGTGAGAATCCTATCAATTAACTGCTAGTTTGGAAAACCTGCTGAAGATTCTCAGGATCATTGCCTTGCCCATCTTGTGCAAATAAATGTATGGCTTTGCCCCTGTATCTAAACTGGCTCATCTGGAGGCGGCCACAGAGATGACTCCTCCTTTAACCATGTAACATCCAAGCTGTGCTGGGCTTCACACTAAAGACTGATTTCCCATGTTGAATCTCTGCTGGAAAGAGGGTGTGAACTCTTGGTGATGAGATCTGTGTGTAGCTGCAAAGATGTGGAGTAGAATGACTGCATATCTAGAAGTGTTGCTCTGTTAGGTCCAATCATGTCTTAAGTGTACACGATGTTTGATTTTTTTAAAAGTAGCATTCTCTCAAGCTTACAATAATACATGCCCACCAAAAGGACCAAAAGATGCCGCTCATTCGGTTCCACATTCGTTTAAAGGGGCTTTTCACTCACTTCATTAATGTCTAAGCTTTCTATAACCACTCACTTATATCTAAGTAATTATGAAGTGTTTGTAAGACTTGAAAAATCAAATGTGATCCCTCAAATTTCTCTCTCTCTCTCTCTCTCTCTCTCTCTCTCTCTCTCTCTCTTTCTCTCTCTCTCCTCTCTTTTTTTTGCTTAGCATAGATTTGGCCAGATGACCATCAAACTAAGGCTTGTGTATTTTATACCAAAATTTTTTTAACTTTAATACTATTGATATTTTGGGCCAGAGTATTCTTTGATCTGAAAAATACACCACATATGGTTGTAGGCTTAGTAAACATCCTCAATCTCTACCCACTGGATGCTAGTAATGCCCCTTCTTCCTCGTGTGCCAACCAAAAATGTTTCCAGAAATTCCCAAATGCTTCCATCCCAAAGGAGAAAATCTTGTGTGTCAAGAATGCCAACTTCCCTGCTTCAAGGTTGTATATGGTTAGATTTTTGGACTTATGTGTAAACAAAAAAATTATATAATTCTTTATGCCTAGTTTTTAAAATATTTTCTAATTTTTAAATGTTTTTCATCATATTCCGTAGGTACTTAAAGTTCAACATATCAATACTTGATGAAAAAATACCTGTTCCATATTATGCCTAAGATATTTGA
>NDGN011442244.1:0-11570 GCA_002564285.1 Tympanoctomys barrerae
TGAGATGGCTCAGTGGTCTAAAGCACCTACTTAGAACAAGCTAAGCCAAGCAAAGCACAGGGAAGGTGGTTCAATCCCCCAGCACCACATGCCAGCCAGCCCCGCCCTGCCCCCTGGTGGGCTGAGCTGGCCACACACACAGAAAATAAATAAATCAAATTTTAAAAAAATAGACAACCGTCAAAGTGAGCAAGTACCTGAATATTTAAAAAAAAAAAAAAAAACAATGCCAGATTGATTTTTTAAAAAATGTAATTCAGAATGGCTTCAAAATTGTCTCTTCCCATCTCAGCTTCCTGAATGCTGGTTGCAGACATGTGCCATCAACATCTACCTTATATAGCTATTTTGCTAAATCCTTTAGTAACCCCAATAATCTATCAATTAGCACTGTATAATTTCAAAGGACACATACACGTTCAAAAGTATACTAAGAAAATCTAGTTATCTTCAGAGAAGGGCAGAAATAATGCTTCAGCCGACTCTCTTAACAGTGTCATTACTGTTTAGCAAATCCCCAGAGAGGGTGACTGCCAAACACACAGATGTTTCTGTTTTGGTGTATATTTTAAAAAGTTAATTTTCATAATTTATAAGCCCTAGCATTTCCTTTCTTAGACTTTAAACACAAAGCTGGAATCAAGACACTAGAAAAATGAAAATCTTAGATTTTTAAAAAAAATATGACTGAAGAATGTAATAAACTTTGCTAATAATTTGATAGAATTATAATTCAGAAAAGCCCACTGTGTAGCTTTTTAGAAAAATTGGAATCTGAACTTCTAAAAGATAGTAGGAAAAATATTAAAGGGCTATGAAACCATTACAAATATTAAATCAATATAGCATTCTGATACTATTTTTCATATATGGTGTTGGGATAAGGGAAGATGAAACAACTGTCCAAAGTCATTTGTGAAGAAAACATAAAAACATAAATTAAATCATAGTAAGTATGGACTGCCAAGTGGTAGTCTTGTTACACCCAGATGAACTGAACCAGCGTGGTGCTGGGTGTGGGAGGCCCAACTGAGGACTGTTGCTGGCAGCATAAGAGGCAAAACTGAAGGCTTAGTAGAGGCTGTAGGGAGCTTTGGTTCTCTTGGAGAAGCTAGTCATGCTGGCTTTCCTGATGAACTCCATTGTTCTCACTGTCCAAAGGAGCTGGGAACCTCACCGTTGCTAAGGATGACTGATACTTTTCAGGAGCTCTGGCTCTTCGAACTTCACTTCCTGGCTCCAGTGCAGATCCCTCAGACTGCTAGCACAGATCCTCCATCTTGCTGGCACAGACATTCTAGCTTCCACCACTGACTTTTAGGTCTTTCCAACACAGATTATAAAAGTCCTACATGAGACACTGTCATGGGCTCTAAGCCTCCAATTGGACTTATGGGAAACATGAGCTCAATCAAGGACTTCAACTGAACTTAAGGGCATTATTGTAGAATCCAGGCCCTCAGCTGGATTCTTTGGTCTTTAGTGTGTGAACAGATTTCCTGCACTCTCTTTTTGTATATGATTCTTTGGGCGACTTTTCTTTTTAGCCCGGACTGGTGTCGAACTCACAATGATCCTCCTGCCTCAGCCTCCCAACTGCTGGGATTACAAGTATGTGCCACCAGGCTCAGCCCATTGGGGGCTATTATAAATAATCTTATGTGTTCTGTATTGTATTCTTCCCCTTATAAAACGCCAAAACTACAACAATAAGATTATGATTCTACATGAAATAATGAAAAGGTTCAAACAAAGTACTCACAAACACACTTCATGAGGTTTACTAACAAAGTTGATTAAATCTCAAAACCTAACAACCTTCATATCTTCATTTCCTTGGGTCATAGGATATCCAAAATGTGTCTTTATTCATTTTTTAAGAACTAAAAGATGTGCTCTCCAAAATACCATAAAATTTTATAGTGATGTTAAAAAAAACCCACAACATATTGTAGATAGTTCTGTTTCAAAGATCTTTCACAGATGTTCAGCTGGATATATTGAGCAATGTTACTCAATTTTTCTCTGGTTTTTGAATTTGAAAATACCAAATTCAAAAGAGAATTCCATACCCATACAGCTCTCCTATCCTATGAATTTTTCATAGTTACCTGTAGATATCATTATCTCCTATGTGTAAATACATTCTAACAAAAATGAAGATCTGGCAGAACGTTTTGCAACAGTCAGTGTAATGTCTATTTCCCTCAATAATTTGTCACCACCACCTATGCTATATTCTAGTAACAGAAACATATGATAGGAGTGGCTCTGAGCCAGATCAATTTCTAATTTGAATGCATAAACTATCTGAATCTGGATTAGGAGAATTCATTAGTACTATTTAAAATCTTCTTCTTTAATCACCAGAAGATGTGAAACACCAAATTCAGTGTGTCTATAGAAAAAGGTAAAAAAAAGTCATAATAGTTCAGGGTAGAAAGGGTACAGTGAGACTGTCAGTTTGGTTTTGTACACACCAAGTTTGAGTTGTCTATCAAGTAGTCTGCTTGATATTCTGGGAATGGCCCAAGATTAAAAGCTTGTGCACTGTCAAACACAGATGACAAGAGGAGTGATAATGCCTCAAGAGGGGTGACAATTTGCTATTTGAAAGGGAGATTAGATATGGTTTATGGCCTTCTAAAGGGCCACAGTACATAAACAGATGCAAAGTATATCTAGATTATTAGTATTACATTAGAGCAGAGATTAGCAAGAAGATCCCAGAAGTGTCAGAAAAAAAAAATCACAATAGTCTTCCAAGTCAAATGAAGACTGTATTTTAAGTGAATTGTCAAATTCTGTTAAATCAAGAGCAATGCCCAAAAGTGAAAGAGGGGCCAAGGGAGTAGTTTGTTTTGTTTTTAGATGGAACAAAAAATAGCACTGCAATGTTGAAATGATTCAGAAGAAGCCAGGCTTGGTGGCATATTCCTGTAATCCCAGTCTGAGAGACTGAGGCAAGAGGATGGCAAGTTTAAATCCTGCCCAGGGAATTTAGCTCAGTGCAAAGTTCTCAGGTTCACTACTCTGTCTTTCTCTCTCTGACACACACACACACACACACACACACACACAGATTGAACAGAGAAGCAAAAGAACTGATGATAGCACAAAAACATGCACTGAAGTTATTTGGGCAGGAAAGTGGGGATAATGCTATAGTGAAGAAGTAGAGGAAATGGGAACCGAAAGAACATACCCACGCAGAGTAAGAAATGCAGTGATGTAGGCACAGCGCCTCGCATTTGGGGAGATGCAGCAGGCCTGCAGTTCTTTTCTAGGTGCTTTTGTTTTTCAGTGGTGAAACAAGGTCACCTCCTGGGAATGTAGGTGAGTCAGAAGCAAAAGTCTTCAAAGAATGAGGGAAGCTGACAATGTCTATGGAGTTTCTATCTTGGGAAACTAGGTAAACGGTGTGTCCATTAACCAATACATAAAATGTAAGAGTTACAGAAATGTGGATATAAAGACAAAGAATATTTAGAAAATATTTTAAAGTCTTCAAAAATTAATTTTCAAAGAATTCTGAATACTGGCAGGAAATACATGTGATACCAAAAAGGCAGATTTGAAATTCAAGACAAAGTTAGGGTGCACAGTAGCATTTACTATCATGAAAAACTGAAAACTTTTATATTATAAACCCCACAGTTTCACTAATTTTAACACCCTAATGTTACTCTTCCCATCACCCCAACTGCTTATTTTGAAGGAAATTTCAGATTATCAATTCATCTGTGTTTACTTCTGCATTCATAGATATAATTTTATGGGATTTTAACACTTTCTTTTTTTTTTTTAAAAAAAGCCCTTTCTAATTCATCTTTGTAAAGATAGGCAGTATATCTTTTAGTAAACTAGATCACATCATTAATGTTTTAAAATAACATACTAGGTAACATATTAAATAAAAAATCTTTAGAACAACATTTAAAGATGTGATCATTAAAAAATAATTTTGCTGTATTCAAGTTTAAATTCTATTTTCCATGTTTCTTTTTATGCTTGGTTTTCTGTTGTGCTTAATGTAGTCTCTAAATCCTGACACATTACGCCACTGACACACACCCTACCTTCAACTCTGGTTACAAAATCAGGTGACTGGGTTGGGGATATAGCTCGGTGGCACAAGCACCTGCATGGCACGCATGAGGTCCTGCATTCAATTTCAGGTGGCAAAAAAGAAAAAAATTTCAAAAATAAGTGACTTTAAAATCAAGATTTCAAATAAGGCCTTATTCATTTTGCATCAAAGAACTGCAGTGTATCATTGATAAATGTTGAATTAACTGATTTTCTAAATGTTAAATTAACTGGAAAGACAGAGAATGGATAGTAAATAGAGGAATATATGTAAACATCTTAGATGATACAGTCTATCAAGTGGGACTACAGAAGTAGAGCTTAAAGTGAGATCTCATGTTGAATTAGAGAATGGTTTCAGGACATAACAAAAAGCATAATGAAAAAATTCAGATAAAATGAACTTTGTCAGAACTAAAAACTTCTACCCTTTAAAGGATTATATCATGAAAGGGAAAAGACAACAATAAACCATTTCCAAAGCTGTATCAGATAATGTTGTAGTGTTCAGGATACATAAAGAACTTACAACATTTAACTATAACAAACAAACTAGTACTTCAGGCTGCTCTTATATTCACTATGTAGCTCAGGTCAGCCTTGAACTCAGTGATGACCCTCTTGTCTCAGCCTTTTGCTGGGATTATACCCGTATGTCACCATGTCAGGCAGTATTCCCATTTATAAAATAGGGCAAAAAAATAAGACACATGCCTAAAAATTCCAGCTACTCAGGAGACTGATGGAGGATTATAAACTCAATGCTAGCCTCAATCACTTACTGAAATCCTGTCTCCAAATAAAATAAAGGGTAGGGGCCGGGAAGATAGCTCAGCGGACTAAGTGCCTGCTTTGGCAAGGGCAGGACCCTGGGGTTCGCTGAGCCAGCAACCGAATCCAGGTGTGGTGGCACAGAACTGTAATACCGGCCCTGGGGAGACTGAAAACAGGAGGATCACTACTACAAGTCTGAGCTGCACAGTGAGACCCTGTACCAAACACATAAAATGAAATAAATAAATAAGTGAAATAAAGGGTAGGGATATAACTCAGTAGTAGAATATTTGTTTAGCATGCCTGACAACCTGTGGTCAATTTTAAGTACTGAAAAAAAAAACAAGAAACAAAAAACAAAAAACTACAAAACACAAAAACCAACCAAGCACACTGGCTTATAACCCTAGGTCTAGCTAGTTGGGAAAGAGGATGAAAGAGTTCAAAGTAAAAAGTTCAAAGTAGCCTAGGCAATTTAATGACACTATCTCAAAATAAAATAAAAAAGACTGTGTGGTGATGCACTCAGTGTCAGGGTACTTTTCTAGCATAACCTTAGATTCAATTCCTAGTACCACCAAGGAGGAAAAAGAAGGAAAAGGGTAAGAGAAAGGAAAGGGAAAGGAAAAAACGTTTCTTTAAAACTGGTAACACAAACTGACAGTCAATGGACACATGGAAGTCTTCAACATCAAAACACAAATGCAAATCAAAACTAATAAAATAGCACGTTATGGGCCAGCCTGATAGCTCAGTAGACTGAAGTGCCTGCTCAGGCAGAGCGCAGCAGCCAGGGCTCAATTCCAGTGTGCAGTGCTGGGCCTCCCTGTGGGGCAAGCTGAGATGGTGACTGAGACTGGGGGTGGTGGCGCACACCTGTAATCCCAGCACTTGGGAGGCTGAAAACAGGAGAATCACTACGAGTCCGATCTATGTAGTGAGACCCTGTAGACCCTGTCCTAAACACAAGAAAGAAAAGAAAAAAGCATGCTATACTAAGATTTCTATAATAAAAGGCAAGCTGGGAGTATATAAGTACCACACGCTAACCAATTGTGCCACTGGAGCTTCAAGCTGGGAGTATAGCTCAGCAACAAGAGCACACATACAGCATATCTAGGGCCAGGGTTCAACACACACCTCCCCAGGACAGTAACAAGTTTTGGTAAAGATGTAGAGAAACTGGAACCCTCAAATACACTGATGAGAATGTAAATTGTATAGCCAGCTTGGAAATTAGTGTGGAAGTTCCTCACAAAGTATACACTGAACTACATGATCCAGCAAATCCACTCCTATGTACATACCCAAGAAATGTCCACATAAAAAATTGTACATAATACACTAAAAATACCACTGAATTATATACTTTCAAAAAGCTGTATATTTTAAAAGGTTACTTATTAGTTTGAAAACTATAGTGCTTATTTTTTAAAAATTTAAGAAAATTTTTTTAGACATGATACACATTTTCTGTATTTTTACCTTACTCATCACAGATAAATAAACACTAGACTTTACATGCTATTACATATTTATTTTGTTATTTATTTATCATCATCTTCATCATCATCCATCGTCGTCGTCGTCATCATTGTCATCGTTGTTGTCGTCATCATCATCATCATCATCATCATCATCATCATCTGTTTTTGTCTTTTGAGACAGGGCTCCACTATGCAGCTCAGGTTGGCCTTGAGCTCACTTTGTAGCCCATGCTGGCCTTGAACTCATAGCCGTTCTCTACCTCAGTCTCCCAAGTGCTGGGATTACAGGCATGCACAACCATGCCCGGTTTCCATTATATATTTAGAATTCATAATTAGATATACTCTCTTATTAGCTATTTTAACTTTAGAAAAAAAATACAGTTACAGTCTGAACTTCATAATACAAGCCAGAAAATCTTAAAAATATGATTCATTGTGTAAACAAATGAAGAAACAGGCATTTCTGTAGGTAGGAAGTTAAATGCTTTATCAAAATTACAAATACACAATTATTTGACCCAGTGATTCTACGTCTAGAAATTTATGTTGCAGATATATTCACATATGTATGAAATAATGAGTCCAAGACAACTAAATGCAGTTTTGACTATATACGTATTAGGTATAGATTTGGCACAAGTGTAACCAACAATAAAATAACTGTGGTATATATAGTCACTAATAAAATGCAGCTTTGAGAAAGCATAGAACTATTACACAAGTGCCTCAAAATTTTCCAATATATTATTAAATAAAAAAATTAAGAATCAAAGTATACAAGATACCATCTCTAAGAAAATATGCATATTCACACTTATCTACAATGCATGTAGATACACACACACATAATTTCTTTTCCTGTTTTTAAAATGGATTTAGTACAGGTTCTACAGGGTACACACAGTTTCTTTTTCTTTTTATGTGTCTAGTACAGGGTCTACAGGGTCTCATTATACAGATCAAATTCGTAGTGACCCTCCTGTTTCCAGCCTTCCAAGCTGTGGGAGGCTCCCACCACGCCCAGTCTCAGTCACCCTCAGCATGCTCTGGGGGCAGGGCTGGCATGCTACACTAGGGATGGAACCCAGGTTCTTGCATCCGCCTAAACAGGCGCTTTAGTCTGCTGAGCCATCTGGCCAGCCCTATATACCTATTTCCTTATAGGTGGAAAAAGTTCTGCAGTAAAAAACCAGTTAACAACAGTGTCTTTCAGAAGACATGGGTACCTGGGGGAGCACGCAGGCCTAGGATAGAGGCTTCCCCATACATACGCATACTCCAGTGCTACTCGGCACACACAATTGAATTTAAAAGGCAAATTTAAAGTACATTAAGAATATTGGCGTGAACCTTGCCATGTTGAACACTTAATGCCTGAAGGATAAATAACACAAATCAACTTTTTAAGTGAATGTTAAAACCTGAATAGTGAGAATAGTTCACCTTATCACTGGTTTGGAAAAAAGGCAATTTTAAAGTACATAAGGGCTATTCACGATGTGGTATAGAAATAGGTATAGCGCATGTGACCAGACATAATTAAAAATATAATTCATACTCATAGGCATTTTGACAGCATAAACTGAGAGGACTTGAAGCAGAATACAGTGGAGAACTCAGCCTTATCTAGGAATCATGGAAGGATCGGAATGTTTCAGGGAAAAAGGGAAAATAGCAGTTAGCTAGGTTAGATATGAGTGTTCCTATAAAAGTTCTACCTAGACCAGTGATTATGAATGTTTTACAGTGTTCAAACTGTAAGCCAAAATACACTTATTTATTACAAAGTGTAACATTGCAATTAAATCTGAATACTGAGGTTTTAGTGTAGCAAAAACAACCAAGTTACACATTTACATCTTTTGTCTTCAAAGAAGAACAACATGCATGCCACAGGCTTGCTACCACTGACCTAGAGTATAGTGTGCTTCAAACAGGTGGCAAGAATAAGACTGGCGAGCACAGTTACTGACAAGCAGTAACTTAAATATTAAGAGAACCTAGGTTGGGGAGATAAGTTTTATCTTTTGCTAGGACAAAATACCCAACACCCCAAATTAAGGAAGGCAAGGCTTATTTATTAGTGGAAGTTTCAGTCCGTACTCAGCTGGCTTCAAAGCAGAGTGGCATGTGGCAGAGGGCAGCAGTTCATGACAGCAGAAAACAGCAAAGAGCCAAGGGGGGAGCAGTGTCTGAGGCCATTAGCAAGCATCTCTCCCTCTCTTACACTGTACACAGATTGCCCAGCCCAGGGTGGGTGTACCGCTCACACCCATATTCCTCACTTCAGATCACAAAAATAATCACAAACTCTAGGAAGCCCCCCGCCCCATGACTGCATGAAGCTTTGGGGGGACACCTAGACATGAACCACACAACTCGGTAGCAGCACACTTGCCTAGTATATGGGAGGCCCTGGATTCAGTATTCAACTGGAAGAACATGCAAACAAAAAAGCAGGGCACAGTGGCTGACATCTGTAATCCCAGTACTTGGAAGCTGAGGCAAGAAGAGTGCAAATTTGAGGGGCCTTGGCAACTCTGTTTTCGTCTCAAAAGAGCAAAACCAAACCTACAATGCAGAGGCTTGAACACAGGTCTGGGTTTAATCCCTAGTAGTGCAACACACATACATACACACAAAGACAGAGAGGAGGGCGGGAGGGAGATCTGAGGGTATGAAATAAAGGGAGAGTAAGTCAAGAAGATACCTAGATTTCTGAGTTGGGCACCAGAGTAAATGCAAGTAATGAGAGAGATATTTAAGTAGATTTGGGGAACAGTTCTTTTGGACACACTGAACTTAAGATGATTATGAGGCATTCAAGCAGAGATACTTAGCAATCCATTAGATACACAACAGCACGTGTGTGCAGCACCTTATGTTGAAGAAAAGCACTTTGCCAAGAGCGAATTCATGAGAACTTGTGAGTTAGGACCAACCCCTTAAGGTACACTGACCATTAGGAAATAGAGAAATAAGCACCTATAAAGATTGGGAGGGGAGGTTTGAATAGGAAGAAAGTAAGTTCTACCGCATGTACTTTTTTTTTATTAATGTATTTTAGGGAAGGGTCTACAGGGTGTTCAGGGTCTCACTACTACATCAGACCCATAGTGATCTGCCTATTTATAGAGCTGGCAGTACGGGTGTGCGCCACCATGCCCAATCTCAACTGCTGTCTCAGTGTGCCAAGGGGCGAGATCAGCATGGCAGGCCTGGGGATTGAGCCCCTGGCCCTGCATCTGCTTGCAGGCGCTTTAATCTGCTGAGCTATTGAGCCAGTACTTCTACGTACTTTTAATTAAGGAATGGCTCTTAACAGAAACCCAGGAACCTGAAAGGCTAAAAGGCAATGTATCACTAATAAAAATTCAACCCAAAGTGCATATAAAGAAAATACTATACAGTTAGGGAAATGTTTTGATCAACTCTTGATATCAGCTATAATTGAAAGAGTAAATTCAAATGCAACCCAGATATAATCCTAAACACTTTCAAGCAGGCTTATAAAATCTGGTCAAGCCCCCAAATCAACTTCTTATATTATCAGGTTCCTAACACACTGCTATAATCTAACAAGTTTTCTTGACAGTATCACTGCTTATCTAAGTAAGATGCATCTTCTGTCTGAACTCCTGCAAAACTTGTGAGCAGGAGGGCCTAAACTTAGGCAATGGCAGAAATTGAAGACAACTAGAATTTCTCCAAAGAAATTACAACACAACATAGCACTTACACTGAGTACAATAGCTATTAATATTTTATTGTAACTGACAGTTAACTTTTTGGAGGGAAAAGCCTGTTATATCTTCAAAAACATCAGATAAAGGGACACATAATGGTCATCCAGCCAACACTCGGAGTTATAAAAAGGCTTAGAGGCAAAATACACCCTGAAGAAAACTAATCAAGCAACCAATCATCTGACTCTGAGTCCTAGAATAGCCTAGAACACATGAACTGTAAAAAGAATGAGTACAGAGGCCCTTGGAAGTGGAGCATCCATGTTCTAAAATCCGATGTATTATTTACTATGTTTCACCTTGGACAAGTCAATTTCCTTAAGTATAAGCAAGTTTTGACAGGTAACAGCATTTCATCAAACTGGTGTGCAGTAGCTAAATTCCAAGTCTTTACCTTACTAATCAGAATCTCTAGTTTGTCTCATATCCTAAAACAACTACTGATTAGGTAAATCATTATATTCACCTCTCTTTAGTGGCCCACAGTAAACAACAGGGTTAACAATACTGCCTTCCCCCCCCCAAAAAAAACCTCATATAAATAAATGTAGTAGTTTGCATCCCAACTCATTTCCATGACATGAAACTTCATCAGATTTCATGCATGTATCTTATGGTGGAAATTCCCTATCATTTAACTACAGCAGATAAGCCTCTGCTCAAATTTAGTCTTAGCTGATCTGATCTTAGGGAGGGATGACACTTGCGGACACACCTCTTGGACACTAGTCCATGGCATTCAACTACAAATGACTACATACTGTCTATGGACTGAAATAAGAAACTGGGCAAAGGTTGCCAAACATAACTGAATCCTCCTCATGCATTACAGCTCATGTAAAAATTATTTTTGTCGGCATATCCTATGTCTCTTATGCTGCCCAAGAGACTATTGATGACAAAAATAAAGCCACAAATGCACCATTTTAAATGCATAGTTGATCCTCATTCTCAAAATATTAAAGATTTTTATTAAGAATTGATCCTCATTCTTAAAATATAAATTCTTATCAGTCCAATGATTTCAAAAGTGACTTTGATTTTTAACAAAGTTTATAGAGCCTCCCTTTCAAATTCAGAGCAAAACTAAGCAGAATATAGAGACTTCCCACAGATCTACCTCACTCATGCACTGAGCCTCTCCTACTGTCAATGTTCTATATCAAGTAACACTAAAACTGGTGAACCCACACCGATAATCATCCACAGCCCCTAATTTAACTGGAGCTCATTTTTGCTACTTTACCTTCTATACGTTGGCAAATATGTCATGATATTGTCATAGAGATCATTATACAGAATAATTTCACCATCTAAAAGCTGTCTATTCTCTGCCTATTCATCTTTCACTTAACCCTTTTTAAGTCCTAAATTGCAAATAGTAGGTAAGAACTACAAAACACTGAAATAGCATCCAGAATTATGAGTGGAAAAGAGAACAGTCTGAAAAACAAGAAAATAAACCAAAAAA
>NDGN011442250.1:0-16851 GCA_002564285.1 Tympanoctomys barrerae
TTTTTGTGGTTTCTTTTGTCATTTATTTCTAGTTTCATTGCATTGTGATCATATAATATGCATGGGATAATTTCTGTTTTCTTTCTTATACTTAAGCATGACTTATGGACTAGTTTGTGGTCTATTTTAGAAAATATCCCATATGTAGCTGAAAAGAATGTGTATTCAGATGTTATTTGGAGTTGTATATGCTTCATTTATCTGAGTATCAGCTTATTTCCCCATATTGTCATGGTTTTTGCTATTACTTCTGTCCATGTTTTTGTCTCCTTTCTCCTTGATGCCTCTTTGTCTTATGTTGTTAATCTTTGCATCGTGTTGCAGATCTTGGATTATTTTTTCCTGCATCCTTGTTGTTTTCAAGAGATCATTTCTTACCTTTTCGCTAGCTTCAAAGGTGTCTCCAAGGTCTGAAGCTCTATTTTTACTTTCATTCAAATAGTTTTGCCAGCTTGTGATTGAGGTTTTAATTTCCTGCACATCTCTTTGAATCTATTTCATGCATTGTATTTGTTTCCTATATTGCTCATTCCAGGATTCCATGATTTTTTTGTTCTCATCTATTTTTTTAATCAGTGTCTTCTTTAGAAGCACTTAGTAATTCTTTCATTATATTTATCATTTNTTTTTTTACTTCAGAGATTATTTGTGGTCTGATATCCTCTATACATTACTGCAGTTGATTCTTTACTTCAGATGCTATTATTTCAGTGATTTCAGGTGTGTGATTTCCAATTTGTTGTATTCTGGTGTCTCCTGTATTTGTTCTGGTTGGGCTTGAGGCCCGAGAATGCATTTTGCTCCTTCTCATCATGGTTTATGTAGCACTGTCTTCTGGCCTTTGGTGTAGAGCTTTGATGCAGTTATTACCTTAGCATGTACTGATATTATTATGCAAGAGAGATTATGTGATTAAGACAGTTACAGTTTTGTATTAAAAAAACATAATTAGTAACACTAATAATGGGTAGTGAGATTTAGCAGTTGACAAACTTTTGTATCTAATGGGTTTGCCTTTTAGATCCTAAGAACAAACATTATGGCTAAGCAGATATTAGATTGGAAATTTGTACTTAAATTAGTTCTCGTATGTTTTGTCTGGTCACCTCCCCTTTTGTACCTGTAGTCTTCCAGGCAGAGTAGTTTGCCATGGTTTCTTGTTGACCCCTCTCTCAATCAAGACATAAAGAAAGAGGATGCCCTCATACATCTGGGTCTAGCAAAGTGTCTCAGCTTACCAAGTCCGAATCTACCAAGTTTAAACTCATCCAGATGGGCCTGGCTTGGGTCTGGTGCTCTGCTTTGCTTCTTCCTGTTGCAGCCAATGGAAGTGGACCCACTCTGCCCCTCTGGCAAGATGTTCTGCTCCTGGATTAGTTGGGTGTGTCTCGCCCCTTGCCTTTCTGCAGTGAGTTCCGCTGCAGGGTTTCACACCAAGCCTTTCTGATGGAGGATGTTCTGGCGATCACACAGAAGGTCCCCCACACACACACCAGGCCTGGTGGCTGGGTGGAGTGGAAAGTGGAGGGTGTGCAGAAGATCATATATACACACACGCGCATATGTGTGCATGCCAGACCTGGGTGCTGGTTGGAGTAGAATCCCAGTTCTATTTAGTTTTAAGCAGTCTTCTAATTATATTCTCATTTCCTCATAAAAACCAAATAAGCAGTTTTTATGAGCAATATGAGCAAATTTTTCAAAGCCAGAGGTACCATACTTTGACTAATCACTCAATGAAGGCTCAAATAGAGAAAATGCCATCTTCTATAGATGTCTTCTCTAAGCATCTTCACTATGCATTTCCACTCAAACTTAAGGCAACTTGTAAATATAGTTTCCTTAAATGTACATTCCCATTATTTCAATGTCTTCCTTCCGTCTCATCCAAAATTTTATTCAAGGGCAAATATTACTCTATCCATGAATCTCCTGATTGCCAAGTCTAGTTTGCCTGTACATCTTACAATACTTGGCCCTACATTGATTCCCTCTTTAATGGGTCCTGGGGTCCTTTAGAACTTTCTATTCACAACTTTTGGCATGTTTCTTTCACTGTGAGGTTTTATACATGAATTGAAAGATGAGTAAGTGAGGTAGCCCTCTGCAGAAATAGTGCTACATAACAGCTCTTTGCTATGTAACACTTCTCAGATTCAGAGTTGACTGAACTGCTCAAGATCACACACATACAAATATTTACAGTGGGAATCTGAAATTGATCTCTGTGACTCTATGGTCTGTTTCCTAAGTACTATACATTTACATGACCTATGACATCTTCCCACAGAGTGTGAGTGAAGACAAAGGAGGAGGCTTGGCATGGTCACTGCAAGAACCAAGAGGACACCCAGGAAGTACAGGTCCTACATCAGGTACTTTGCGTGGTTCACAAGGGAGGGAAGGTGAGAACATCAACTCTCCAATTTAAAAAACACAAACTGCTGTGCTGGTCCTACCCCCAGGGTGCACTGAGACAGTGATTGAGACTGGGTGTAGTGGTGTGTGCCTGTAATCCCAGCACTCAGCAGGCTGACAACAGGAGGATCACTGAGTCCACTCTGTGTAGTGAGACCCTATAGACTCTGCACACAAAATAAATAAATAAATAAATAAATAAATAAATGAAATTACACTGTCAAACCCATTACATTTTGCATGATTTCACTCTTGATTTTCCCAAATTATTTTCATCCAAAATGAACCATCTCTTTCTTAATTTTATTAACTTTATCTTAGGCTACATTGAGTAATAGGAGTGACTTTATTCCTCCTTTCTTTTCCCTTTTCATTAACCAACAATTCCTATTTTATTAATACTGCAGTTTTCTTATGTCTCTGTAGGAAAATAATTTGTATTAGAATTAATAATTTTAATTTTTACAAAAGTCTTTAGAGATTTTCTTATCCCAATCTTTGTACTGCAAAATCAGCCTGTACTGTTACACTCCTCTATGTTTTCCCAAGCTTTCAGTTCTTTTGGCTTTTATTTCCTCAGGTAATGCATGAGTCCTAGATGAGGCCTCCACACAATTCCGAACTTTATTATGGCTTTGAGATAGGTGGGAACAGTGCTTTGCTAATGTGGTATGTGGAGTCCTAAACGAAGGTCACTGAAACACCTTGACTCCCTACAGAGATGGGCCTGTGGCCCTAGCCATGAGAGCAGGGTGGGCTTTGTTTAGTGTGCCGCTGCTGTGGGAACATCCTCCATTCCCTGACCTCCACCTAAGATGGTTCACCAAGTGTCGGCTCTGTCTATGACGTTTTCATAGGAATAGCACTTCTGCATCTACACCTGTCTTCCTCTCCAAAAATGCCTACTTTTCTTCAAATAATCTCTATTCTTTCAGGCATTCTCTACTTCATATCCTTCAAGGAACACATCTACAAATTTTGTTTGTTTTAACATAAACCTGAGTTTCTACACAGGAGACCCGTGTAGTGAGGAGGCAGGTAGACATTTTCCTTCCCTTTTATCACCCTACTTCCTGGAGTCACTTGGGAGTCACCATCCAGCTAGGATCCTGCTAGCCCTTTTTTCCTGCTCCAGCAGACATTCCACTTGTGCTAAAGACTTCCTCAGCTGGCTTATCACTTTCATCATTCAAAGAAAATCATTTGTCATTCAAATTATCTTTGGTGATTTCAGTATTTATAACAATGTCCCATCAAATGCTTTAAGAGTAATTAAGCTTCCTCAAAAATAATGCTACTCAAATTCACTGCTGTTCTCTAAATTCTTACCATCTCAAAGTATGCCACCTGTGAAATTTTAGGCACATTATCTCATTTTGTCACTATTCATTTTTGTTTCTTCCTTAAGATCTTTGTTTGTTTCTTTGTTTGTTTTTGTATAGGGTCTCACTACACAGCTAGGACTCATAGTGGTCATCCTGTTTTCAGCCTCCCAAGCACTGGGATTATAGGTACTGTTCCTTAAGATCTTAATTTTATCTAATTTTTAATTTTTTTTTTGGTTGGGGTTATGAAAAGAAATTTGGTAAATATTAAAATTCAGGTGAGAACTATCTTTTCTTTTCCTTTCCACATAATTAATATTATTTCTTTTTTTTTCCTCCCGTATACTTTTTGTGTTTCATTTGTCTTTAGGTCTCCTGCAACCTCTAATATTCTAGCTCTGGAGCACAAGAAATGTAGACTTTCCTTTCAAATGTAAGCAGCTAGTTGACACAAAGGAAAATGACCTGCTGCTGCTATTACCAATTCTAGATCTATAAATTAGTAGGTTCCCTCCGTGCTTCTTTTATATCTTTCTCCAGCTACAACTTGCTTCAAATTTTGAAGCCTGACTTCTGGCCCTACTCCATAACATTTATGTTTTTATTTAAAGATGTAAATCCTGCCATGTAAAATACCCTTCCCTTTCTCTGTCTGTTATGGGAGGTAGCTCTTTCATCCAACACTAGTGCTTCTCTTAGAGCTCTGTGTGATCCAGTTCCTTTCCACATCTTTGGGAGTTTGGCTTTGCAAAACATCTCCTTTGCTCTTGCAGAAAGCATTAACACTTCTTCCTCTATTAGTTTTTTTTTTTCCTTCTCAGCAAATAAGTATGCTCAAATGACCCCACCTTAAGACGGTCCTATGCTCTATTTCTGTCTACTAATTTACCACTTCCTGACACAATCTATGCTTTTTAAAGAATCATCGATAGTGAATTTGTCTATGCTCTCACTTTCTACGTTCTCTTCAGCCCACTGAAATATAGCTTCTGCCTCCACCACACAAGTGAATTTATTAAAGTCACTATGGCCTATTAATCATCTCCAGCTTCTTTTGTTTCCAGTGATATTTGACATGTTTCACTACTCCTTTCCTCTAGAAACCATGTTTGAGGTTCTTTGCAGGTATATTAGTTGAATGTGAATTTTCCTGCTATTCCTTAGGGTCATAAGGGCTCATATGATCTTCAAAGGTTCATGCTCATGAGAATCTCAGGTTCTCAGAAAATATGAGTCTCCCAAATTACTCAGAAACTTATCCTCTTCTCTTGCCTCCTCTCAGTGTAGTTTCTGTTTGACACTTCAATAATAGCATAGACAGACATTTCCCTAAACTCCAGTACATTTCTTGTTGCTGAGACTTAGAGATGTCTATCCATTTCCTACATCTCCTTTTGCGTGGGACATACGGTCCAACTCAGTGTGTTCTAAGCTAAAACCATCTCCTCACATCTCATCTTCTTCTGAATAAAAGGTACCACCAATCATCCAGTTTCACAAGTTGAAAACCTGAGATTTATTCTTATGTCTTCTTTCCTATAGCTCCTACATCCAATTAATGGTCAGGATTTCATCGCCTCCTATTGCTTGTTTCCGCTAAAATTTCTCTTTCTTCTCCTATTTTTACCCTATTGTATGCCCTAAAACTGTTACCACATAAAGCTTTATTACTGTAAGAACATCTTCCTTTTTATTTCTGTCTCCAAATTTTGTCTTATCAAAATTATAATGGGATTGGAACTTTACAATGGACGTACAATGGGAATATCCATGGGAGTTACTATTTACCTTACTACTGACAAAGCTGCCAATATTAAAATACATGAAAACAATTGTGCCCATAAACATTGTAAAAACCTGTCACTTGTTTCTCCTTTAAAATAAAATTGAAAGTTGGGTCACAGTGGTATTCGTAGTTCTGCTCTCCTCTGCCTCCCACCTGGCTTTCATGCACACTATTCACACTTCCTGTTCTGATCCACGCAGGTGAGGACCATTTTTTCAACCATGCTTTATTCTTGGAGGAAATCGTGTCACAATTTCTATCATATACTGTTTTTAAATAGCTAGGCCTTTACCAGTCTTAAATTTTAGATCAAAATTCAGATCAAAGTAATCTTGAAGGAACCCTCCCTACCCCTCTATTTAATATAGGTGCCTCTTCTCCAGATAGAGGCTTCAGTGTTCCTGGCATTTCTCATCCTGAACTTGCTGGTTTATTTTATTATATTTTTTTACTCTAGACTGTAAACTTAGGGTGTTGCATACATGGTTCTAACTACTTCATACACAAATTGCCACAATATATAGCATATGCTAGTCATTCAGAGCTGGCTAATGATTATCCTCTTCTCTAGACAACTAAAGCATTTAGTAAACCTAAAATATTATTTAAATATAATATTTTGTTAATTGTGATGAATAGGAATATATACATATATATTTGGAGAATATATAGTAATATCTTAAAGAATATGCTAAGTCAAAATGTATATAGTTATGGGTATACACTTATTGTACACTTTTGAAAATAGAAAGTAAAAAATAGGAAAACTGACTCAAACATTAGTGATTGAATTATGGATCTGGGTACATTGATGACTTTTCTATTTTTAGAGTAATTTCAGTTAAAATTAAATAACATTAAGTTTCTATAGCATTAGACTTAGCTTTATTGCTTCTTGCATAACCTGTTTGCACATATTTAATTTGTATATTATTGCCGTTTGTCTTCTATTCTCTGTTCAAACACAAAGAAAATATTCTCCAAGTACAGCTTAAAAAAGTGAAAAATTATCTCTCTCCCCCAAAAAAGTTTTTAACACAGTAGTATGGAGCAATGTTTACCAATCAAATTGTTTATGCAAATAACTGCATTGAGATTGGCTTGTAAGTAAGAGCAGTGGAAACTATCATTCACCTCTGATGAGCCAGGTAGATAGCATATGCAAATCTCAGTGCTGCATAATAGCTTTTTCTGGACTTCTAACTTCAGTTTCCTTTCAGAATATTAGTTTTAACAATACTAGTCTACAAAATCCAGGGACATTAACTGGACAAAATTTTTTTATGACAAAAAGTATTTTAAGATATAAAAGATAAGAATTATACCGTGAACGAATGCTTGTTTTTTTATAACACCAATTTATGGGATCTATACTCTTGCTTAGAGGCTATTCAAGTTAAAGTAAGAAATCATTTCTTTTGATATTAGACTATATGTCAAATGACTTTTATGCAAAACACTGGAGAATATGATAGAAAATAAGCTTACATTAAATTTTCATTAAATGACTGCATGATTTGTTCTAGCTTAGCAGATTACATTATTTCTACTGAGTTTTTAAAATTTTCAGAATCTTGTAGGTATTACTTCATTTTGTGGACCTGCTATCAGATATAAAAACTTTATTCTAAATCATATATAGATGTCTTACTTTTCCTTTTCAAAATTCATCATCATTTCTATTTATTCTGAACAAAAAGAAGAGAATCTTTTCTCTATTGTATCAGTTTTCTATTACTGCATTAATATTATTAGTGATTTTTTTCACCCTACTCAATAAATCAGTAATTTTGACAGAATTCATTAGATTCAGTATAATGCATCATAATGATTTAAAAAGGTATACTGATTATAAAATAAAATCTATGAATCATATTAAATATCTGAAAGACATACTAGAAAACAGATCTGAAATGAGAAATTACATTATCTTTTTTCTATTGTATTATTAGAACTTTTAAAAATGTACTGTTGTTATTGTCCAAATTCATATATTTCAACCTCAGATATGATTTAGAATATGACCTTTTTGAATGTTTCCTCACATATCAATCACATGAGCTACATTAATAATAATCTTAAGAAACTTAGATCATAATACAATTGATTTTTACGACTCAGGTACAATTTTCATTGATGAACAAAGTTCTTTTCCAAGTTTCCTCTAAATGTCTGAAACAAAGAGTGAAAACTTCAACATAGTGCTTAAATCGTGAGAATGTAGTGGGGTAATTTCCTTCTACTCTTGGCCTATGCCACTTGTCTATGACAATAGCTTGCTATCAAATTTAAAACCCTTATTCGAAGGTTAATGCGAGGTGGTAACTCTATTCAGTGTTATTTTGGCTTAAGGGCATAATGTCACAATTTGGTGCATCCTCTAATGACATTTTCTTTTTTTCCTCTAAAGGCAGCTTACAGCTTAGACCTAGTTCAGCGAATTTCCTTGTAAGGTCCTTGGAAGACTGGAGAAAAAAAGTACAATTGATTGCGTGGCCAAATTTCTGTTCATGCCTGCTTACTGATTTTTGTTCGTTTCACAAATAAACAAGGCATGAATACATCAACTCACAAACCAGAAACAATAAAGAACTTCATCCTGTAAGTTTGCTACGGCCAGCAGTTTGTGGCTGAATCTGCTATTTGTCATAAGATAAATGATAAAGTGATTGCCATTTGTCACCGAATACACAAGAGGGGTGCTCAGCTGTAAACCACTCAGAGGCACACTACAGTAAATATTGCCATTCTTATCACTGACTTCCTTTAAAAGGGCGCCCTGAAACTATGAGAATAAAAGGACATTATGTTTGGCATAAAATTCTTATTCTTTTAGCCTAAGAAGAAAACAGAATAAGCACTAAACATCTGAGTAGACCCACTTAAAAACCTTGTGTTGTATTTACTGCAGCATAGAAAGCAGGCAAACACAGGATGTCTTTTATAAGGAAAGGTGTTTTATAAAGTTGAACGTTGAATTTAATTTATATGTATTGTTCCCACTTTTGTACTGTTCAGTGATTTTTAATACAAACTTTTTTATGTTTCAGAGAGTCACTGGTGCTTGACGGCTTTCAGCTATATTAATAGAGGTTATAACAGCACCCATACATTAATATCATCCGTGTTTTATCTAAACTATGATTGAATTTTGGGAGTGCCTAAATTCTGTGTTGCTGTAGTTTCTCCCAACTACATGAACTTCATTAATTTCTTTGAGAGGCTACTCCACAACAAACTGGAGAAATATGAAAATGCAAATGATATATTAAGAAAAAGAAGTGAGGCTCACAAAACCTCTAAACTGGAATATTCCCTAGCAGCAAAACACCACATCAGTTAATGAGAGAGCACTGAAATAACGACACCGTCTAGTACACTAAAACTACTCCAAATCCGAAGCTTATACATAAAAGAAATACAGACAGTCATAGTGTTTTGGGATTTGTGTCATTACCACTTCCAAGAAAAAAGCAAAAGTGCAAAACAGCTGACATACATTGTCTGAGATTTCTAAAAAATGTTTATACCTATCAGCTTTATCATGGAATCTATCACTTTTCACAAGAGAACTTGAATTAAATAACACATAACCTGAAATATCTTTACACCATTAGACACAATTCCTTCAAGATTAAGGTTGAAATACGCTGGTGGAGAAATGAAGGGAGGTATGCCTTTTATGGGATCTTTAAATCCAAGCAGAATAACAAGCAGAAAAATAATATTTCATGGCAGATGTTTCCAGAATCCAATCTTTTAAATTTGAGTGATTACATTTCTCTAACATGCTACAATAAATTAAATTTTAAAAATCAAATTATAAGTTTGTCTTTTCCCATATAGTCCAACATACAAAATTCACACTTTTCACTCAGAATGTATTAAAAATAATGGTTTAAAAATGTCACTTTATTCCTTGCTAAAGCATATGAAAAATCTCTCGAATATTTGATGCTAGGAGTTGAGATTTCCTGCCATAAGCTAATACATTTTTCATTAAGTGCTAATGGATGAAAATGATTAGTTAGATCAAAGGAATGTAGGCACAGCCCCTCACCATGAGTGTCAACACTACATATCAAATTAATTTTCTATAATCATTTGTTCAGTTATTGCTCTACTATTTATTACTGCCGTACATAGAAAATAGTTCTAAAATCATGTAATACTGTTGTTCATTTCTGTATGTGAAAGGTAAAACTGTTAATATTTATAATATAGTCATGTGAATCACAAATATATATATATACATTAAAAAATATATTTGAAATGTGAACATTTGGCTTAATGATTAATTCTTAAGATGAAGTAGTATACTATTGTTTATGAAACTCATGTTACATATAAACCTCTTTTTTTTGTATCCTTCTGATTCTTATTTCTTATATTTTTTTCTCTAAAGAATTCATTGCTCTGTTTATTTCAGCATTATCTACCAGCTACTTTTATGCTTCCATTTTGATAAATTTATTTTTTAATGGATTAGGTTATTTCATTGATATATGCATTTTATTGCCTTTGCAACATTCAAAATATTGTTTCAGGGCTTTTCTTGTTTGGTATACAAACAGAAAACAGCAAAAGGAAAGGCTGAGTTTTAGGCTTTTGACAGGAGTCTTGTATAAGTGGAAGACTTTTAATTCTCAAATTGTTTCACTTCAATAACTCTTTTAAAGTTGTTGCGCCAAGATGCCTGGCAGATTAAGCTCCATTGCCTTTTCTTGTTTTGAACTAATGTATTCTTGATCACCGTTTAATGAAACTATATACCACATGGAGATTTCACATTAGATAAGCCATGTGAAACCCTCATCAGACAAGTAGCTCTGGCTGGTGGTAATCCTTCAGATGAAAATTTCAGACTAGCAGGTTTTCCAATTTAAATGAACCCCTTTAACTATAAAAAATTGGCACGGTATGATTGCTAAAAATTATTTTTAAATTTTTATGTTGCCAAAGTGCCCTGGTGGCTGTAAAAAACAGAAATACTGCCGTAAATACAGAAAACATTAACTGGTCACTGAGGGGATCCAATTTACAACCCATAGAGACAACTCACACAGCTCACTGACACTGGAGCTATTGGGTTTGTGATAGGGCATTCAGCTCTGCTCCCCCCACACAGAGGCAAAGCTCGTCTGAAATATGCAATTAAATAGATTTATTCTACAAGTTTCTCTAGTCAGTGGTTATTACTCACTCTTACTTCACCGCACTCTGATCTATAGAATTTTCATGATGAGCTCAGGTAGCCTTTCGGAAGCAACAGAACTTGTTATGAATTTTCAATGAAAAATTATTTTGAAGGAATTAATACATGCTATTTAATTTTTTTATTAAAGGAGCTCTATTCATGTTAAATAACTTACCTGTCTATCTTTATTCTAACCTAGAATCCCTGCATCTATGAATAGTATCACAGCTTGGATTTTTAACTAGTAAAGTCTGTTATTTTGGGCTTAAAATTGATTTATAGATTTGGATTCCAAATAAGAAAGGAAAAGAATATATATAGCTTTGGCTTGCAGAGTATATTATACTTTATTTTAGTTTCACACAAGTGTCAGTGACTTGCGCACAAGTACAGGACACATCAAAAGTTCCTCCTTTTGTTCCTAATAAACAATATCAGTGGGTATTTGTTTGAACCAAATACTGATACATTTTGCTCGGAATGCTGTTGTCATCCAATTGTGACACACAGTGTAACTATTTACAGGGGAATCTACTCAGGAAGCACAGGTGTAATTACTTATGAAGAAACTAAATCAATGGCTATTTCAAAAATAAGGAATAAAAAATGAAACTAATAGTTCTATGCAAGCAGTGAAGATAGAATCAGAGATTGGACAAGACATGAGTCTTACGCATGTGTGTCAGTGACACTAATGTTGGTGCACATTTGCCACAAATGAAGGACCTGCAGCCAGGCACAGTGGTGCACCTCCCAGCACCATTGGGAGGCCGAGGCAGGAGGATTGCTGAAAGTTTGAGGGCAGCCTGGGCTGCAGAGGGAGTTGATGGCCAACCTGCACTGCATAGTGAAGTTTTGTCCCAAAAAGACTAAAGAAGAAAAAAACAGAAGGAGGATCTGGCAACTTTAAAAGAAAATTGCTATGGCCAAAGGAATTTAACTGTGCTCTTAACCAAATACTGGTATATACATTTTGGGGAAAATTTTGACAGGCTCAGAATCTTATAAGATCCTGTCATATGAATCAATGGCTTTCCACTAATCTTCCAATATCAATAACTAGATATAATCAGAGTGCATTTTGTAGTAGTGAACTATTTTAAAGTTTGCTAGACAAGTGATGAGAAAATATGTACAATTATTAGCAACAAGCATTACAAATTAAAACAACAAAACTGCACCTGTGAAGGAGCAGAGTGACCATTATTCAGGTTTACTTAACCTGCTCACAGTTATTTAATGAAATCAGGTCACTGTGGTGTTACTGCTTCTTGTAACTAGTTGCACTCAAGTGTAGCACAACAGAAAGGTCAATTTGCATCTGTACCAGATCAAAGAGACCTAAGGAAAGATCCGGACACAGCGTTTTCTGTATAAAGTATGGCAACCACAAAGAAGGTAGATATGCAGAACTTAAGATACCCAGACCCCTTTTTGCCACAAAGGTAGGCTTACACAGCTTAGAGCAGTCATTTGAGCAGGAATTGGGAGAGACACACGCACTCATCACAATTACGGCTAGGAAGGGAGAAACTGGTAAATACAGAGGAAAATTTGCAAGCACGAATGAAGAAAGAAAACTCCAATCTCTTCTTGAGTAAGCAGTGTGACAGGAAAAGTCTTGCTTTAAACAACAAACAAGCAAGGAACTTTGCATGACCAACAGGTGACTGCAGAAAAGAGATATGGGTAAAACTGGGCAGGACTGCATTGTGAATAATGCTTTAAACCTTTGTAAACATGCAAACATGAAAGAGAGACTCCAATATAGTATGCTCCAATATGTAGTATGTTTTCTTGTACCTGGCTCACATTAGCTGTACTATTAAACCACAGTCTGTGAAAAAATAACCTTCCTTAGAAATAAAAGAACTTTAAAAAAATAATACTAAAGCCAAAAGTGGTTGGTAACAAAGGGAAATCACAGTAAACAAATGTAGAATGCTCACTATAAATTTTTCTTTAAATTCAAAATTTAGATCCACTTAGTAAAAAGGGATATTATGAATTGGTAACCACTTCACTTAGGGAAATATCAAACAAATTCCATCAAAAAGAAGAGAACACAGTAGGATTTGTTTGTGAATATTAAGATCTTACATTGAAATCAGCATCTTAAAATGCCTGTGAATTAGTAGTTCTTGACTGTATTTTTTTGCCTTGGTGGTTCACCAGGATGATTATCCCTGGGGCAGGGGGAATGAATACAGTTTGAAAGAAGAAACACTGTCACATCCACCACCACCACCACCACCACCACCACCACCACCACCACCACCACCATTAATAACAACAAATTTCTCTGAACACAGAGCTTATCTTAGATCTCCTACAATAATTCCAGATGCCATCTACTTAGCCACATCTCTGACAAGAATTTATTAACTGCCATACACTGTAGTATGTTGAGTTAAATTCCTGTGTTGTAGCTGATAAAAGTCTAGCTTAAAATACTTAGTAGGCACACATTGATATGTACACAAGAAAACTTACATATTACCTTCCCTGTTCCCTGAGGAATTAACCTGATTTTCAATTCCAATGAGTTGCGTGAGACAAAGTAAATGAGCAGGTCTATGTTTTTTACTGAGTATTTTAATCTCAAGTAGAATTTTGTATTCTAACAGCTGTAGTTATGTGAGAACAGCTAGCCACAGACCACTTTTGCTGTCCTTAGTTTAGATGTACCAAAAATAATGTGCATGCTGATGATCAGAGAAATGAATTTCTCATGTTTGGTGAACAAATCATGTTCAACAATTATGTTTGAGCATTTGTGTTCTCAGTCTGTGCAAGCAAGAAGACGGAATCAAGGACAGAGTAGAGGTTAAAGTCTACAGATCTGGATGTCACTTTATCAGTAGAAAATCCCTCCTCCCGAGTTCCCTTGCTTAATTTCACCTCGGGGTATTGAGATTGTTGCTGTTTCTTTCTGTAGACTCTCAGGAGGGAAAGCGAAGCTAACTAGTCTATAAAGGAAGAAAATTGCTCAGAGACTAAGATTTGAACCTGCTACTGGACTGTGCTATTTTCAATTTTGTTAAATTAGAAAACTTTCCCAGATCCCACCTCCCTGAATAATCCTACATTAGAATTGACCATGAAACTAAGTGATAGTACATTTGGAAGAAGGAATGAAGCACTAACTATTGGCTTCAGAAAGTGATGTAGTCAGATAGACCACCAGAGGCAGCAGTGGAGAGATAGGAAGGTGCCCAGCTTTTCCTCAGCCGCCAAGCCACAATCAGTTGTTCTTACCTTTTAGCTTCTTTTGTCTTCCTTTCTTTCCTGCCCAAAGAGGCTACTCTCTTCTCTATGAAGAGCAATCATTACCTCTTCTCAATGTCAGCTGCCTTCACAGGAATGCTGACCTGCATGAGACCCAGCCTCAACACATCTGATTGCTTTCAGACTAACAACTAGACCCATATTCCAGGAGGTTCCTGAAGCAGGTTGGGGCTTCATCTGTCCATTCATCTTTGCAAGTTTCCCTCTATACTTCCCAGATCTGTGTCTGTATCAACTACATGTAAGGAATTACAAGATGTTCTCGATTTGTATGAAAACAAAAAGCTTGAGGATGTATATGAGAATGTACCCTCAAGTACTTGATTTAGGGTGGCAGAAAATAAGGTGGGATCAGGTCAGGTTGCTTTATACAACTGCACTGAATTCAAAGGGTCATCTTAAGAAGAATTAATGAACTCTGTGTGCTTGGCGGATCTGATAATACAGAACTCAAAGTTGGCCCAAAATATAAGTTGAAGTTTCAGAACTTACTGAGAATGTGGAACAAGGTAGTCAAAGTCTTAGTGCCTCTCGGCTACCCTCTCGGCTTTCTCAATCCCTGCTCATGCCCTCTAGGAGCACTCGCCAAATACACCCTTCAATGAGGCTTGGGAAAAATAATATAAGACAAAACACCAAGGTTCTTGAAGAGCTCTGAGGCAGGTGTTCCTTGCAAACTATGAGTGACCAGGGGGAAAATTACCCTCAAAATAAGGTAAATGATTTCAATGAGAAAAAACAAATTCTAGAGTGGTATGAACCAGTGAAAGCATCAAACCAGTAGAGACAACCTGATATGATTGTGCACAAATTTACAGTGTCAGTTACATTCTAAAAGACAGATGAACATCCTCCAGGATGTGGCAAATGTTCCAAATTAGTAATTACTTTATGGACAAGAATTTATGTTTACGGTCATCAAAATTCTAATGATGTCACCCCAGGATTCCCATCCTTTGATTATTCAATCACTAATCTAGATACTGCTGAGAAAGGACTTTGAAAATGGAACTAAGGATGTTAATTACATGTCCATAAAAAACTGAACTTATCCTGAGTTGTCCAAGCAGCATAATCTAATCATAGAAGACCTAAAATATTTTGGATATGTTCTAAGCGTGTCTCCCAAATGTTCATGTGCTGGAAATTTCATCTCCAGTGGTGTTAGTAGATGATGAAGTCTTTAAGAATTTTAGTGCAAAGTCACCTGGTTATGAGGGGACACTAATCAAATAAGAGATTGATATAATTTTCTTGGGATTAAAATTAGTTTCTATTAAAAAAAAAGTTGTGTTAAAAGAGCAAGCCTGACCCTGGGTTGTTCTGGCCTCCTCTTTTGCCAGATGATCTCTTTATTTCCTGCATGAGTCTTTACCATGATGCTATCTGATATTTTGTAACCCAGCCAAGGGACTCTCAGCAGAAAGAAGATAAACCAACATATTTACTCGTTTGCATAAGTGTTTCAGTCTGTTTTGTGCTACTACAACACAACACCTGAGAAGCTCTAATGTATAATGAACAGAAATTTATTTTATCATAGTCTGGAAGCTGGGAAGTCCAAGCTCAAGGCACTGACATCTATAAAGAGACTTTTATTGCAGCCTTACATGGGGGAGGGCAGTGAGGCCAAAGGAGATCAAACTCATCTGCATGAATCCTCACAGGCTCTTTATATGTACAAATAAAACTAATCCACCAAAGAGAGAAGAACCTTCATGACTCCCTTAGCTCTCAAAGGTCTCTTAACTCTATTGTAAAATTAAATTTCAGCATGAGTTTTGGTGGAAACAAACATTCAAACCATAGCACTAAATAATCTACATATAGGAGTCAACCTTAGTTAAATGTTTACTGTCTTCTAGGCAATGAAATAAATACTCTCTATATATTTCCCATAATCTTTATCATAGTTATGTGTTCAGTGGGAAATTGCCACTTGTTCAATTGCACAATTTGTCCAAGATACTAAAATAGGTAAATCCAAGAGGCAGGAATAGAACCAGGAGCCATCCTACTCCAGAGGTTAAACTGTGAGCTACTGAGGTGTGGGGCTGGAGGAGCAGTGACATCTTACACTTCATCCCTCTGCACACCCTCCTTGGCTAGTCAGTGCTTACAAACTACCACAGACACTGTGATGCCACTGGCTTTGCATTCACCAACATCAAGTTGTGAACACACACACTCCACATATCATTCAGAAACTTATCTCTTTCTAGGCTTTGTCCTATATCACGCTGAACCACAGACACTGGCACTAAACAGACAGTTCTCAGCTAATAGTCGTGTACCTAGGATCATGGTTGATCATAGATTAAATAACTCTGGCTCACCAGACTGCTTCTCTATATTTATTAGAGTCCTAAAGTAATAAGTTACATTACATTGATTTATTTATTTTTACTATTTCTCTCTGCCCAGTGTTAAATGTAAGACATGTAATTCTGTATGTTGGTCTGTGCCCTCTGAGACTCAATGTGAGCAAGGACCATGTTTCACGCTGCCAAATAAAGTCAGTAATACCATGTGCAGTGCAGAATTAACCACATCTAAAGAGAGTGCTGGCCTTTGCCCCTATCTTCTGGGAGATGACTGCTAAGAACCCAGAATTTCTACTCATCTGGGGTCTTCGGACCATGGAGAGTCTAACAACAAGAGTTATGATGGGAGTCTTTAATTACGCACCATTAGCTGCAACCTTTAGGGGAAGTGATGATTAGGCTACCCCAGTAGAAGGAGACACTGAAGAGCAGACAAGTGGCAGTATGTATCTGAGCTTCAGGAGAACACTGGACACTTACATCTTCCTTGCTTGGCCATCCCTTGAGTATACT